>KZ538295.1:174772-192298 GCA_000934665.2 Catajapyx aquilonaris
GGGGGGGGGTGGTGGGGGGGGGAGGAGAGGAGAGGGGGGGGGGGGGGGAGGGTTTGAACCTAGGAAGAAAAAAAAAAGAAGAAATGGTGGGTGACTGCACGGGTTGACCACAACCATTTGGCCTGGTTAGTTAGCCCTCCCTCAGTTAGGACATCTGGAGACACAAAGACAAGAGAGAGCGACTCGCCTTGGGCCAATCATGGAATTGTCTCCATCCCACTTACCACACTCGGATTGAGTCGTTGCGGGCTCGTCCACGTGTCGTGCCGGGAGCTCTAAAGACTGGAAAGTAAATATTTCGAGTCTGAAATGGCCTGACCTAACACGTCTGGAAAGTTTCCGTGACACACGCGAAAAGTTGACAAAAAAAAATGTGGACACTGACCTTGCATGAAACTAAGGACACTGTAAAGGCCCATTTACACGATGACGGCCTAACGAAACGGTCAGCCAATCAGAATTCTCCATTTTGCTACACAGTAGCAGCGGAGAGGATTCTGCGATTGGCTGACTGTTCCTACATCTGGAACGGAACGGTCAGCCAATCAGAAATGCTCCATTTTGCTAGACAGTAGCAGCGGAGAGCATTCTGATTGGCTGATCATTCCTATTTCAGTTAGGACCGTCGTGTAAACGGGCCTTAAGACGCGAAGAACCTCGAGAATGCCAATACCTATTAGCTAAAAAAGGGGGGATGTTTACTGATCAACAAATTTAACTCTAGTTTTATCTCGCCTTGCTTTTAGAGGAGGGGGCAGCAAATTGAATATTATCCTATGTGCTTCGGGGTCACTTATGGTCCAATAACTTGGACCTAGGGCCTGGAGCCAATTAACACCCTCCCCCTCCAAAATTCCCTCGTACAACTTGAGAACTGGTTATGTGTTTCAGAGTTTGAAACTCCCCAATTTTCCTTCTTTTTTTTTTAAACCTCAGGTCCGCAAAATCCTTTCCCCGGTTGTTTTCCTGGCCCTTAACCAATCGGGCGTCTGCATGTTTATCATTTCCATAATGCGCAGCAATAGGCCCGTTCATCTGCGAAGGAATTAGGCCTGCAGCGAGCCAGGGGCCCCCCTTAATCTCCTTTCTGATGGCCCAGGGATTCCTCCGCTTTCTACCCGGATTAAAGTGTCTCCTAGTGACAATAATACTCAGGCTGCCATTGTTGTGTCAAGGAAGGGAGACCCGGATCCATACTTTTTTTTGTGTGTGTAGAGTTGGACAACACGTGTTGGATTGATTTACCAGGATCCATTGGGAGTGAGGGTTTTACCCCTTTCTTTTTTTAGAGAGGTTGGATGCATTATGGGATTACAGATTTCCAATTGTCTGCATAAACATTTCGTGAGTAATTATCTCCTTGTTGCTTGGCTGGAGAGTGCGTGACTCATGGGGGTTTGCCTATTGTTCCTGGATGATCTCAGTGTTTTTGAAGGTCTTTTAAACGCGTTGTACTATAGCCAGAGAAAGTTTTAGAGCAGCTAGTTTTAGCCGCAACGCCATTTATAAAGCGCCAGACCGGTTGCAACGAGAGGATGGGGCCGGGCTTACTGTGTCGGACTGCGGTTTTTGAGGTTTGCTGATTATTTGGGATGATCAGGCTGGAAGCGTTGATGATGTCTATATAAGAATTATTATCGTGCTTTATGAGCTGGTCTGGTCGGTATAAGCCCTGCGCTTGGTTCGCCATAACGACCGTGAGTGCTGTCGGATTACGCTACAAAAAAATGTAGGGAATGAAGTGAGCTAGCGTGGTTGGCGGCTGGTAGGGTCGAACTGGAAATTACGAAAGGAATTCAAAACATTTAATATGCAAACAAATTAATACATAGATAAGGATTGTCGTAATTTCCGTGTCCGCATGCCCGTGCCTCCAAAATTGAACTCCGCGAGAGGGGGGTCGAGGCAAATAAAACCAGACCAGCACATTAATTTTCATTGCGTGTGTACCGAGAGTTGCAATAAGGCAGTCCTGCGGTATTATCAACATTATTTTGCCTGCGATATCAGTTATGCACTCGGGTTCCGCGTGCCTCGTGTTGCGTTATTGGAATGAAAATGGAATGGCAGTAATGAAAACATTATGATCGAGGCATAGCTCACAAACCTAGGACCAAGAAGTCCATTGCTTTTCGTGGGATACAAACAGAGCATATATGCACAAAGGGTCGTGTTATTTTTGTGTTACCAAGAATCCTCTTCCTCTTCCCAAAGACGTAGACTAATTTCTCAACACGTTTCCATTCCTCCTCCAGGCATTTTTGGGACACTGAAAAATGCATTTATAGTTTTAGTGTGACAGTCACGTCTTCCTCTTTGGTGGTTGGAGGGGGAGAAAAGGATAGGTGGAAGGCGAAGAAAGTTCGCAGCTAAATGACAAACGTGACGTAATTTGCCTACACGGTTTTCTCTCCCACCAAATAAGCTTTTCCCCTCCCCCTCAGCATCCTCTCTTCGATGTAAGTCATCTCAAACTTGGCTCCCTTTTTTTAAATCAGATGATGGCGAAGTGAGATAACTATTGACAAACTTGTCCGTCAACTTTTTGATCTCCTGAGAGTCGAACTCGGGACCCCAAAGAATAAGGGGAGCTTCTAATCAGGCCCGTCTCATCATAATGAACTTGTCTCAATATTATGCATAGGTGGAATCAAAATTTTGTAGGAAACTTGTAATATTAGCATTATCCTGTCTGCAAGTTGGATAGGTCATAAAACAACCTATTTTTGGGAGAAAACTTAGAGTTGGAAAATATCAGAGTTACTGCATTTAATAGAGTTAACTTCAATAAATGTGATTAAAGATAGAAAAGATTTTTTTCTACATTTTTAAAGTTGAAAATGATTCACACTCTCAATTCAGAATAGAATAAAAATCCAAAAATTAATTTGATCTTCGTAAATATTTTTCCAATCTAATGAGGAAGAATGATGATGTGTTTTATAGAAAAAATGGGAGTGAAATACCCAATATTGTCTAATAATTGAAAAAATTACACTCCCCGCAGTTACTTTGCACATTTTAAGACATATACAAAAAATTATGCCCCCGCATTAACCAATTAGAGCCTACATCATATTATCAGCCTTAATTTCAGCTAGTCGGTATAATTTTTGCGCCATGAAACCCACCAATCTGTCCGCTGGAGTAGTAAGGTGACTCAATTATAGCCCCCCGTAGATTGTCTTCACAATCAGGCCCTAATAGTACGAAGCGGAACCAATACTAGAGAAGGCTTAATCCGGGCCGTTTAATGCAATCGACCAAATAAGGGAGGATTGGGACTTCCCCAGAGCTCACTTGGAATTGGCTTCAAGGAGAATTTTCATTAGCATCCTTTTTGGAGAAGATTGGCTTCCATTTTTAGCAGGAGACGACTAGTGGAGTTCCCCACCCAAAAAATTCTTGTCTCGCAGTTTTTTTTCTGGGCGTTTTCACTTGTTGCTGGCTGCACAAACGCAGATGTCTAGACTTGCCATGTGATGGTTAGCTATCTTAGACTTGACACGAGTCGTGACGGGCACTAACCTAAGTCACTTCCTTAACTCCTTCCCCCGGATACACCCCACTCAAATAAGGTGTCTTATCTGAGTTAGACAGCGGCAGGGACGAGGACAATGTAATTCCGACGCCGCTTCCGAGATGCATCTGTATTTACATAATTGAGTGGCTTGGAGAGTAGTGGGAGGGGGTGGAGGAGGTAAGGGGGGTGGGGAGAAAAGGGTAAGCCGCAATAATTGCCACTTCGTCCCACGTGACCGATAAACTTGATTGTTTGAGAGGGACTCAAGGAATTAGAACTGAGGAAGGATTGCTCGCCCACTTTGACGTTATTATGAAAGTCCCACAAGAAGAGACATTAAGCCTCGAAGGATCTAAGTTGAGATATGTGCAGGCACATCTGCCCTGGGCCTCTTAGCTAAATTTGGATACACACCCCCCAACTTTTCATTCCATTCTTAGTATGTGTTTGCGTAGGTACCCAGCACTTACCCAGCTTTATGGGTGGCGTTCTATATACAATGTGCGCTGGAAGATGCTTTGCAATCTGAGTTAATGGGCCTGTACACACATTGAGTGAGATGAGGTGCATGTTTGTACCTATCATTTCATCCTGCTTTTAATTTCAGATTTAAAAATGATTTCATATGCTATTAACCATGACTAGTATCCTATATACATGACACTTGTATCATCAGTTGAAAAAGAACTGTCCCAGTCATCCTGACGTGTGGGCTGGCCGCTGGACACACACCATGTAAGTTACATGGTGTGTGTCGAGCGGGCAGCACACACATCAGGATGACTGGGACAATTCTTTTTCAACTGATGATACAACTGTTAGATTTCTAGTTATTATGTTAGTATAGCTTAATTATATTCTTCTGACAACAACGTTGCCACAGTCGGGCCAAATTCACACTAGTAGCGTCTCTTATGGCAACGTCGAAAAAGTCCGCCTCAACCGTAGTGTTGGAAACAATTTGCGCGAACTGTGTTGCGCACTAGTTTAACAATTCATCTAAGTACTGTATAGTTCTTCATATGCTCATAATGAGACAATTATTTATAAATTGGCGAAAGAATAATTCGAGCATATCTGTATTTAGAATTTTTTAATGTTCACATTTTAAAAAAAAAAAAAGCAATTCCCTATTAGGTCCTGCTGGATATTCCCTGGTGCAAATTTTCCTCCCCCAAAAACTCTCGGGATTTCCGTACTGATTGTGTGCCATCGGTTGGACTTCCCACTCGTGTGTAGTACCCTTCCCCAGTTTTTCCTCTTTCCCAAGCACTTGAAACTGCAAAGGCCCGTAAGAACATTTGACATAGGCCCTCCCCATCCGCTCCAAAATGACTATTCATACTGCACAAAAGTTGACAGAGTCCACAAATTCCATCTCACTGCCTGTTGTTTTTTCCAACCCCCCCCCCCCCTCTGGAAGGGGGGGGGACGAAAGAGGGGGGGGGGGGGTTCTCTATACTTTTTTTTTTTACAAACCCCCCCTCTGCATTTGGGAAGCGTAGGTTGTGCCTGGGAAATGCTGCGTGTGGGATAAATCAACACGCCGCTTTTCGAAAGCGCCCGACTCGCCTCTGCATATTATCAGCTCGTCAGAAATAAAACAATAGCTACCGACGCTGTGTTCACAATGCCTCCATGCTCTTTAGCGAGGGGAATGACGCGTATGCTGGACGTGTGCAAAAACACAGAGAGAGACAGAGAAAAAAAATATACATACAGCACATACGTGCGCAACACGCGCCAAATTGTTGCGCTAGTATCTGCTGGGGCCTGCAAATAATAATAAAAGTTACCCTATTCTGGATGCGCGGCAACTATTTTGATTAAAATCGGCCCAGGTGGGTTGTGGGAGGGGCTTGCGGCCTACTCTGAGTACTTACTGCATTTATAATGAATTCGGGCTAATTAAGTGCTTCTAGCGCGGATCCCTGCCAGCAATTGTGTTTTGGAAAATTCGTGGTCAAATGCGGAAGAAAACGGTCGAGTGAGGCCCCCAGGCCACCAGTCACGATGCTTAATTAGAGCCCCTAGCATCCTTTATTAATGACATGTAGGCCTTTTGTTAGCAAGGAGCCCCATGTTCTCTCATTTTTTTAAACTAGAATTTTTCGTTTGCAAAAGTCCAGCAATATTTGGCAACACTTTTTTTTTGCGAAACCGGGCGATAAATCGGGCTTTTGGTTTTTATCTATTTTTTTCTGTTTTCAGCTTCACACGTTGTGGTTCGTATCAGCCGGAATTGTGTCCGGTGTTGGGGGGGGGCTTATAGTGGTCCAACGTATCTGATTGGCCGCACTTGGAGGAACTGATAATCGTGACAGGTAGGATGACGGATCCGGTGGAAATGATGATCCGGTCGCTGTCAGGTCACATTTTGTATCAAACTCAGGATGACCACTGTCCAGCCCAACACAATAATTGAATTACCCAGTATAGAAACATTCTTAGGAGTTCACCGCAATTGTGTAATATATTGAACTACTATTCCGTAATCATTATTACAAAATTGTATGTGATTGCTGTGTGTAAAAATATTGCAAAAACTGGGCGTATGCACCCTGTAATTGGTAAATATGAGCTTACGAGCAATGATCATTATGTTAGCGGGGGTTGTAGGCATTGTCCTCATATGGGGTTAGGCCATTTTTCGTAACAATGACTTATGGCCTCGAGGCGAAGCCATAATCGCGCTTGGAACATTTCAGCTCGGGTATTAAGGCGCTTGAGAACACACAGAGTTCACTGTATGAGGTGCACAAAAATGGCCGTGTGTTATTAATTGGGCAAATTGCGTCAGGAATGCCCACTCTTCATTCATTCTCTTTCCATGGCGATTTTTAAACTTGTGTGTATGCTTTTTTTAAAATCTACTATCTCTCACAATTGATGAGAGAACATTTTGGTGTGGTGAACAAATCCAAAGAGTGCGGTTGCCAATTACATTTACTGTGAGTGTGAGTTGAAGGTTTGCTCATTGCACGTGCCCTTTTTATGCCAATAATACGGTTGTTGATTCAATTCATTTTTAGTTGACTTTTATGTCAGTTACGCAACTTTTAGCGCAATATAGAAAAAAATGCTGCTTTTTAAACTTTCAATAGTTATCCTCCTTATGGTACAGCATGTTGCCCCTGTAATTTAGGCATTTAATTACGCAGAAGAGTCTGCAGGGTAACCCTTAAGAGTTAGGATAACCCAAACATGTTGCCCCTGTAATTCGGGCATTCAATTACACATGACAGTCTGACGGGTAGCTCTTAACAGTTAGGATAACCTAATTATACCCCAACACCTGCTGAAGACATTTTATTGCATACGAATATTGGCGAAAGCCAAAAAATAAAAAATAGGTGAAAAAATATATTACTCGCAGTAATTAATATTCTGGCGTCTAAAAGATCAACCCTGGCTTAACAAATAAAATGAATGAGGCGATAACTACTGCCATCTCCGTATAGTGGACAGTTCTATTGCATATTTCCCTCCGGTTGCATTAGCCAGCTCATCGCAAATTCATGCTTGCCTTTAAATATCTTCTATTAGCCGAGAACGTCCCACACGTCTCATTTGTATGCTGGAAACTCGGACGGTTGGCAGAACTTAAGCTCAGCCTCCAATACCAAATGCAAATCTCCTCTCTGCTCAATCTGGAAGAGGTCCCTCGCAACCCCCTCCCATTTCAATTGGAATGAAAATCTTGCTTTGTATGTATGAAGGGTCGGAAGAGAAAAGGAAAGAGAGTCAAAAAAAGAGGGGGGGGAGGTGGGTAGAGGACAGTGATAGTCCGGTGCACTGACAAAACTCACGTCTTCGGAAGGTTCTTTTCAAGTACAGTAGTGTCATCTTCCATCTGGCTTTCCACTCTATGGAAAAAAAGGCGTAATTCCCTTTTCACCCATCAAGAGCAAACAAGAAAGGTCCCTTCCCACTCAATTCGAATCCCGTGGACTAAAACACTCTCTGGGACTTTTCCCTCCCAGAAATCAGGGAATATAGTCAGGGAAAAAAAGCTGTTTCCCTGGGGTTGGAAATGCAGCTTGTGGACTTTATGATCCAATCTGTGATGGAAAATACGTGGGGTGGGGGTTTATTTTTGGTAAATTTTTTTGCGGCTTCTAGCAGCTCCTAATTAATTTCTTTGACGATTAGCGAATCCTCTCAAGTTGTAAAGGGAGATTGCTTCTCCTCTTTTAGAAAAAAAAAGATTTGCAGTGTCGAATCTTCTAATTGTAGGGCTGGTTCTGTGTAAATACTTTATGTTAAAAAGGGGGAGAATGATTCCGGTGATTACGTCTTGAAGGTACTTAGTCTCATTAATTTTTTAAAAGCAAAGGCGCAAGTATGTTGAGTTCTTATGGTAGGCTAATATGTCTGTATGTAATTAGCATTAAAATATATGATATGAGGGGACGAAAAGATTGGGTGGAATTTTCGTCCCCCTGCTAGTTACTGCTAACTTAGTAGTATCAGTGTTGGCAATGGTACTGCTAAGTTCTGGACAAATGTATCCTACTATGGGGGAAAACACAATGGGTCTTTTCGTCCCACTGCTATAGTTACTGCTAACTTGGCAGCACCAGTGTTGGGAATTGTACTGATAAGTTAGCAGTAACTAGCAGTGGGACGAAAAGACCCATTGTGTTTTTCCCCAGTAGCAGTAGGATACAAGCCGTAAGTGACTGTGCCAAAAAAAAAAAGTTCTGACCAACTGCATCCTACTGTGGGGGAAAAAACACAATGAATGAGTTAAATTTTCGTCCCACTTCTAGTTACTGCTAACTTAGCAGCACCAGTGTTGCCAATGGGTAGGCCTACTTCTCACTTAGCAGTGCCATTGCCTACGTACCAAAGTTAGCAGTAACTATCAGTGGGACGAAAATTCGGCCCATTGTGCCTCATTGCCAATGAGTACTTCTAACTTAGCAGCAGCAGTGCTGCCAATGGGTACTTCTAACTTAGCAGCACCAGTGTTGCCAAGGGGTACTTCTAACTTAGCAGCACCAGTGTTCCCAATGGGTACTTCTAACTTAGCAGCACCAGTGTTGCCAATGGGTACTTCTAACTTAGAAGTGCTATTGCCTAGTTAGCAGTAACTATCAGTGGGACGAAGATTAGACCCATTGTGTTTTTCCCCCCACGGCAGGACACATTTGGCCAGAACATTTTATGGCACAGTCACTTACGGCTTTTTAGCTAAGCGTCCAAAAAATGGGTGCCGATCAGCCTCCAAGCAATAACTTTTGACCCCTACCCGAAGTGCTATTTCCCACCCTGGCTCCCTCTTTTTCCCCTCTAACTCTTTCCCTTCCTCCCCATCCATTCGACCCCCCCAATCTCCTCCTCCTCCCCCTACTGGTGGTGGTCCCTCCCCGCAAGCCGAGCCGACGTACCTAATCAGCAGCAGCGATAGCATATTGCTAATCTTCCATTGTGTCCATAACGGAAATTGTTCGGCGGTGAGCATGCCAGGCCCCCAAATTGGATGGGACTCCGAGCTAATTAATACAAAATGTGGCTCTATGCTAATGCGTTGCCATAAAGGGGCAGGGCGGCCCAACTGAAGGAAAAAGGGGTGGGGTAGGGATAGAAAGGGAAGAGAGGCGGGTTGGGAGGGAGAGAGAGAGTGGGTAGGATCATACAGGAAATGGAGTGGACTGGCTTGGCAATGAGATCGGGCCAAGGAGAGAGCGTGTAATGAATTTCGCCGGCGGAATGTAAGCAAACCGCGAAACCCCACCCTTTGGCCCAAGTGCTGGGGTGGGTGGGTTGGGAGGAAATGATTGGAATGAGCTCCGTCTCCCTTATCCTTTTGCTTCAAACATCCCTCCCCCTCAGCTCGACACCACCGGGTTGTAGTTAAAGTACTTGCCAATTCTGTCGGATGGAGACGGTGCTGCCCCATTCTGATTTGTGCATCCCACATTTGACCTCAATTTACTTGCTGAGATGCAGCCGGAATTAATTATTTGGGCACCCAACAATGCAGATTGTAGACGGGTGGAATTTTCGTCCCACTGCTAGTTACTGCTAACTTAGTAGTAACCATCCCCAACATTGGCACTGCTAATGAAGTTAGTAGTAACTAGCAGTGGGACTAAAATTCAACCATATGAAAATAATGGGATTAAAACGAGGGGTAAGCTGCCCAAGCTGAGATTGTGCCTCCAGAAACGAGGAGGAGTAAAATGAGATCGGTTAATTCCTCCAGTTGCACATGCGCATTCGGCTTTGGAGTATGCCTACGTAATTCTTTGCTGGAGCGAATAAACGCTCTCAGGTTTTACACCACCTTGCTCCAAGATGATAGTTTTTATTCTTACAATCCCTCTCCTATCAAATCAAAATGGGGGGTATATTAAACAAACAAACAAACAAACACTCACAATCATTGTAGTCAGGTATTTTTTATAAGACACTTGAATGGAGATTATAACTACTTAAGAGGTTGCAATTATGTCAGTGATTACGGACTTACTTTTAGGACAAGGTGAGAAAAGATCTGTCATGTTTGCGGTGTAGGAAATTATCATAATAATTTTATTGGTGTCATTACATTAAGAGGACCGGATTTATTTGTAGAAAACCATTTTTGATGCACTTTATTCGCGTTCGCATATATTTTCTCGAGGTTCTAGCCTTCCCTCCCACTCACTTTGATAAATAATATTGGGCCTAACAATAACCCAAAGTCTTATTACAAGGTGGATCCAACCAGAATTATATTAAAACCACGCTGCAATATTAAGAACCGGTTGTACATGTATCAATTAAGGAAGCAATCTCCATCAGTATAATATTGTGAATACTTACACACAATCGGATATATGCTAACTGGCTGAAAAGATGCTCCCAATAGCTTCTAGTACGTATAGCAAAAGGCAGCATTGCACCTGTTGAGTGCGGCGGACCCCTCTTTTTCTGGTGGGCCCCCCCTTTTTCGTACAGCTCCACAAGCTAGTGTGTGTCTGGCACTCGACTCTTGGTCCAGCAGCTTTATTTGAGCGGCCAGCGCAGCTTTCATAAAGTGGATAACAAAAGTGTCGGGTCAGCACACATGTGCACACTGAGCCCTGACTTTAACGAGGGAATGGCCGAGGTTATAGTGTTTGAGGGAAGTTGTCGGGGGGGTACATTTTCGGCGTAAACCTGACAAACGATTTTGGGTGCAGGACATGGGACTCACTATAGCCAGATACTATTTGCTCTTCCTTAGATCCGGATATTGTTGGGGAACTAATCCAATAGCATCGAGCTATACACACGGATAGAAAATAAGGGAATCGAGAGATGTTTAGGGGGCAGTTGGGAGGAAAGCGACCGAGGAAAGGTAGGGCTTGGCGTTTGTTAGAGCTAAATGAAATGGGAGGCACTACAAGGGCTGGTTTGGTAGAAAGAGATTGGGGAGAGGGGGAGGGGAGGTGAAGTTGAGTGAGGGTGGGTGGGGATGTTTCATGGAGCACTTCATTTCCCTCCCCCCTAGAACCAGCCCTAACGAGGAACATGATTTCATTAAATTTCACCGGGCGCTACGAGCACTAAACTCCTTTCTGTGCTAGGTAATGATGTTTGTTGAATACCACAATGAGTAGGATTTGGTCAAATAACGGAGATCAAAGGGTCGCAATTGGCGTGGTTCCGCATTCTGAAGGATTACATAGAATCATTATTACGGTCCACAGTTGATGGGAGAAAAGGTATTTGCCTATTAGTAGTGATTCACGGCCGAGGTTGCCATGTGTGCCACTTTTAGTGGCGATTCATGCGTTTATTTGGCGATCGGGAGGGATAATAATTAGCGGGGCCAATAACGAGGCGTAAAAATTCGCACCGCATTGTTGGGAGTTTTTTGAGACCAGAGCTTGGTACGTCAGTTGGCTTTGTTTGTGAAAAAAAAATGCTGTGTAGTGGTTGAACAATGCTAATTTTTTAGCAGGCAGGGAGGCTATTCTCTCAGATCTCTCTTAGTACAAACGGAAAAGTTTGTTGGTATGCATGTTTGTCCGGGTTACCTAACCCACTTCCGAACTACTGAGTGTGTTGAAAATTGCCACACTGATGAATTACATGCCGATGATTACGGGAAAAGTCCGAAAACTACATTTTTGGGGGGCTAAATACTCAAAATTTAGTTTTTTCTTAATGTTTAGTTTCTCATCTGATGAACACACCACAGATGGCGCTCCTGCCATCCCATCCCCATCTTGTCTTACATATATATGAGGAAAAGTTTGTTTGTCCGTGGCATCAAAAAACGACTGCTTGTTGTTGATGATATTATTATGGAAACAGGCCGTGCAAAGAACGGGCTCCGCTGCTAGTTTAGTATAATCAGATATTTGCGTTCATGCAACTGGACCTTACTGAATAAGCAAACTATTTTTTCCTTGTTTCACCCAGTATACACATGTAAGAAAAATATTATGATTCCCCCCCAACTTTGTTGACATCTTGATTACAGGTTGTAACACGCAGACTGAGCATAAACTTGTTTCGTTTGTTTTCGATTGAGACAGCCCGTGTCAAAACACGTACCGGTACGAGTTAACATGCAAGTTTTAATAAAATCACGCCAAAAACCAAGGCTCCTAAATTTTGCACGCAATAAGGTATTACATGCGCCAATTTTTTTTTCGTGTGTGGATTCGGGATGTGTTAGGAAGGATGAGACCCAACATGCAGTACATCCCCCCATCACTCATTCTGCGATCATTTGCTGACACACCTCGGATCACTGATCCCCCTGTGCCCTGTAATTGTATGCCAGACCTTTCATCAAAGGGGATCAAACAGGGGGGGTAGGTAGTGGGGGAATAGGGGAGGGGGGGGGCTGTCGAGAGGGATTTGCCTATGTCATAACTGTGTACAAAGTTGGACCCGTCTTAGTTCGAAACATTTTGGGGAAACAGGGTTTGCGAGGCCCCCGTGTTTTGCACCTCACCGCGCAATTCGTCAGAGCTGGCCGGATTATTCAGGCCGCATATATTTTTTATATCCCATTATGACTGGCGTTACACAGGATGGAACAGCAAGACAGACTTATATAGACATTAGCAGTGGACCCTTTCTGCGCAGGCGCAATGGGGATGGAAGGCAGCGCCTCTGGTGGGTGAGAGGAGGAACTATCAATTCGTTCACTGTCTTCCGGAGGGTCTACATCGCTCGCTCCCCTCCGCACCCAGTGAGCAACGTTCGGGGTTTAATTTAGCGAAGTGGTTGAAATTTAGATTTGTTGCAGTTACAATTTTTCGCTCCAAATTGATGTTACTCTGCAATTAAAAGTAATAAAGGGATTAAATTTGCACTTCCGTTTTTTTTACAGGGGGGAGTGCAAACAAGATTTAAGCGATTGTTGAGAGAGGCGAGAAGATTTGGGGAAGGCGAGGAAAAAGCGAAACAAAACGGTGGCTAATGAATCCAAGCTTCCCCCCTTTTTCGGAAATGGGAGAGAAATCCTTCCAGGAGAGCGAGATAAGTGAAATGCAAATTGGTCTAGAAAAGAGGAGAAACCCTCCCTTCAACTTTTTTTCTTCTCTCTCTCTCTCTCTCTCTCTCTCTCTCCATCCTCCAACCAGAAGGAAGAGTAAGAAAAAAAAACAAGCTTGGCAATTTGCTACCCATACAATAGTCCCCCCAAACTTTGTTGGGAGGTAAAAATGACAATAATTATAATAGGAAGGAGAAGAAAACAGCGTTTTTGTGATGGTGATTGCAGATTTTCCCCCCTCCAACTTTTTTTTACCCAGAAAAAAAAATCCAACCCTTACAGTCCTTACCCTCACTGGCTGGTTACAATGCACATGTAATTTTTCCACAAAGTTAATTAAAGATTCAGCTCAACTAAGAGGCTCAACCTCCCAGCCTTCGTTAATTATAAAAGCCGACGTGCATTGTTTCTGCCTTCATTTCAATTATCCAAATGGATTTGTTCTTTCGCTTTGTTGCTCCGAATTATTACCACGCAGTCAGAAGGGGGGGAGGGGGCGGTCCATACTATAGGGTTTTGAGGTTGTTTTTTTTTGTAAAAAAAAATATACATATAGAAAGGATATTGGCACATTATTGCTCGAAAAAAAATGTCTGGTTCGTCGGTGCGTTAAAAGGGGTCAAGCGCCACTTTGGCTCTCACCGGCGCCAAGATCACTTAATAGGAAGGCTTTTATGTGCGGCTCACTATTAGCTGGCTAATGGGCCGTGATTTTTGCTCCCACGTGCGAGCATGCCCGCAATTTAATACTCTCGGTTAGCCCTCCCTTTTGGTGCAGTACAGTAGGTACGGATTTCATTTTTGGCCCTTGTTTGGGACGGGAGAGGAGAGAGAGAGAATAAAAAATGTATGAGTGGAATTGGCGGTACAATGTAATTTTTTGGATGCTGTTAACAGGGTACGGTGTTTTTTTGGAGGGGGGGGGGTGGACAGGGGATGGAACGTGTGTTACGATCAAAAGCTTGATGTTGAAATATTTGTGATTTATACACTGTGATGCGGAATAATGTAATAATCCTGATTTTTATGCTGTGCTACGTTGATGGGCAAAATAATATTAGCATCATGAAAACAATGTAAGAATCCATCTTTTCACATCGAAAATTACTGATAACATATTAAAAATTAGGATTGAAAACATTATCTCGCAATAAATTGCAATGTTTGTCAGAATAAGTATAGTAATATTGCCTTATTAGGCGTTTCTATAATTTTGCATGATGAAAAAATCAACAAATTCATTGGGCATTGCAGCCTGATAAATTCCAATAACAACATTAAGCACAGAATCATTTTATTATTACTATCATAATTCCAGAGCAAAGATGTACCAGTATAGGTTTATTAAATGACCAGTAATTAGTAGCTTATGAGTAAAACCATACCGTAACAATTCCTGTAAATAAATGTGTAAAAATAATACAATTGAAGTGCGACGGTTTGCAAATGACTTCACCTGCTGTTGTGATTGCTATTGCGATTTTCTTGTAAAGACAAAAATGGTAGAGTCATTTTAATCGTTTATAAAGTTACACTGTACCAGTTGTGTCTTAAGTTAGTGTTTTTAAGAGTAAAAAACACGTCGTAGATGCATATTACAGACAATAACTTGTTAAGATACCATGAATAATTGCCAAAAAATTAATTGCAATATTTTAGTTACTGTTGTCATTTACTGTGAACCACATTAGTGTGCACATGCACATGTCACGTAAAAATATTCCATTACAGACACCTCATGCCTTCTATATCCGATTCATCCGAAAAATCGCGCATCGACAGCGAAAAAAAAACACCAGAAGAGCGTCAATCCTTTATGAATACTATAAAATACGAATACCAGTCATGGAAGTTGAAGCAGTTATTACCGAAATCGCTGAAGTGAAAAAACAAAGTTGATAGAAAGGAACTGGAATGGCTCGTTTGGCCTGGATTTTTCCGCTTGCTATAGGTTGATTTCCCTTCCCGATAAGGCCGAAATTTCGATTTGTGCAAGGAACCCATTTAATTCTGAGCAATGGCACAAAAAAGGCCACGGGTTCTTTAAGAAAAGACCGGTTGACGTTTTACTTACAAGTATGAACCCTTGTGAGCGTCCGAGTGCGTTTACCTGCGTTCGAGTGCGTCGTGTCTCCTGGTGTGTGTGTGGGATGTGGCAGACACGTGGCTCATGTTGGGTCAGATGCAGATGTCGTGGTAGGCGGCACAGGACCGACCTCCTCTCCCGCCGCCTCTCCCGCCACTGACGCCTCCGACGCCTCACGACGCCCGCTCCGAACCGCCCCGACCTCTTGCGACGGCCACGTCAACTTCTACGCGTTTCAGATTTGTATACAAATCCTAACCAGAAATGAATCTAAAGAATGTTGGTGCAACGGACTGTGATTAAATTCTTTCTAAAGAGTATGGAACAATTTGCTATTTTCTACACACAACAATGCGTGTACATATTTTTGCCAAAAAATAAAATATTGTTGACAGAGATGTTGATCAAAATTGGGTTCTAAGGGCGCGACACTGCAAGCAAATTTGAAGGCTGAGTCAGCCCTGCATGGAGCTCATGCATTGAACGGGAGGGGTTGTGCTCTGGCGGAGTTTACTCTCTTGTAATATTTATTACACACCTTGGGCTGGGGTGTGGGCCATGGCCACTCGCTGATAGGCCTTCCGTTTAAGTCCTCTCATCGCATTCGAGTCACGTGCAAAGTCTGCGCCCGCACCCGCAAACCCTGTTTCTCTGCATCTCATAAGAACATCGTTATGCCAAAAAATACCAATATTTGAACTGTAAATGAGTTTGCCCACCATAATTGCCTCTTCATAAGGGCGGAACACGGTTATATAGAAGCCCAATTATCTGCTATATATTCCGCTGTTGACTGAACAAATAGGCTGCGGCTCCCCTCGGAACCGCAGGGATTAAATCAAATTCAAGAGGTCTCTTTAACCCCCCCCACCCCACCCCACCCACCCTCCAACCCTCCAACCCCTCTCCATAACTACCCCCAAACCCAAAGTCCTAACTCAAGTTCCTCCCTTCTCCTTACCTTTTTATTAAATTCAATTTCATCTTTCCAATTCGAGTCGCCCCCCACCATATACCTGCAGCTTTTCTTTCCGGAGTTATTGAAACCACGCGCCTGCTGCTGCCTAAGAAAAGCAATCATGCCCCGTCTTTTGTTGGGGAGAGGCTACCCCCTCCAACTTCAATTATTTACAGATTGTTGCTGGCCCTTCCATATTCCCTCCTTTTTCCTTCCCTTGGCTGTAGCCAAATTTAATAGTTTTTTTTTTTTAAAAAAAAGGTGTGGCATGTGAAACTTTAAAAATCTGCAGTTATTTTGCTGCCAACTTGCCTTCAACTTTTTTTTGCTTCGAATCGGCTCGTTTGAACTAAACAAACTGAAAGCATCAAAAATTCCAGCAATTTTTGCAACACCCAGTAGGGTCAGTATAAATAATCAGCAATTTAAAATTTTGCCTCATTATGCCGGATCTAGCTGCTGGGGAGTTGAGAATGAACCACTCGGTACATTTCCCTCTTGTAAATCATGCATGCTAATAAAACGCTCCATAACTCGTAATAGCATATTTTCCAATACCCTCCTCTAATGACGCTTACCGGTATCGTTTCCATAAATACCGTACATCTGATGGGTATATGTAGACTGATGCTTATTATTTTCTAATATTATAGTTTAGTCAATATTACGTGCTGATGTTAGGTTTAATAGGAAGTGGGCATTACAATTAATTTTCTAGCTCATATTAAGGTGAAATGTACGATTGTTTGCTTCAACTATTGAGCTTGGGCAGTGCATATATTGTAATAGGCCGTGACTGTTGGAGCCAGGTGTGTCAGCAGCCGTCGGTCCCTATGGATCACATGAATGAGACACACACACATACACTCACTCAGAGAGAGACAGAGTGAGAGAGGCCTATGCAGCAGCAGCAGCAGCCTCCAGTCCATTCGGAATCCATTCCCTATTCATTTCATTTGGACTGTCGTCCAACTAACTGCTAGTCTCCTGTCAGGCCCTTTCATCCTTGCCTCCCATTATCCGAAGCCGAGCAGGGGAGTCGGCAACAGTTTTATTACAATAATTGGACCTTATTGCTTATTCTTGTTCACATAGGTGATGTCTAAAAGCAAAACCTCGTCACTTAACTTGGAATGTGATAGAGTTATTAATATCATTTGTTTTGAACCGCTGGAGTGAACAAAAGCATTTTCCTCTCTCCTATATAGAGCCCTAGCTGGGGCTGGCTGCTGCTCCAAATGAAGTTGGCCAAGACTGAGTGAGTAATGGAGGGAATGCTCCGGTTGAAATGCAATTAGTTCGACTCCCAAGTTTGCTCGGTGGCGCAAAGTTAAACAACATGAAACAGTACTTAAAGCGTCAATGTAAAGTGGCAGTGGGGCTTTTCACTCCGGGGCGAGGGATGGAGGCGAGAGAGATGGCTGCGATTTCCACTTGGCTCTACCACCTGCTTCCCCCCCCCCCCCCCCCCC
>KZ538295.1:192306-295836 GCA_000934665.2 Catajapyx aquilonaris
CCCCCCCACCCTTCTATTCCCTCTTCACCCACCCCCCTTTCCATCATCTCCTGGTACCCAGATTAACACCACTTCCCCAGCGAAACACGATCTCACATTTCTAGATTATGCTCAAAAAGCATACAAAAGAAGTATAGCGCGCGGTTGGAGGCAAACGGCCGCGAGATTGTCCAATAAGGATGACTTTAGCTAAGAAAATATTAGTTAAAATTTTGCTATGCGCTGAACAAATTCCCACCTGGCATCCTGCACATTTTCACCCCTCCACCCTTTTTCTCTTCCGAGTCAAAGCCCGATTCCCCACACTGGTCCCACTTCGGTTTTGCCTAATTCGGGCGCAAGTGCATGTACCAAACTTTGGCCCAGCCCAGCAGAGTAAGGGGTGGTAGGAAGGGTGGGGGGGATCAGAACAGCCCGAGTTAGTTGGAGAGTTAGAGAGAGGCGTGATATTTCTCAGAGTCCCTCTCTCCCAGGCCAGCCCCAGCCCTTTCCCCCTAATTAGGCGCATTCTGTAATCCTGCCGAGCAGTCCGCTTTCGTATCGTTTAATCAAAGGAACGCCGAGTTGGTAAGCCTCCAATAATAACGGAGCCCGACCAGCTGTTACCGAATCTGACAATTAAACACGGGGACACCGTATGCGCAATTAATGAAAGGAAACTTGCACCGAATCTCCCCCTACCCTCTACCACCACCAGTTTTGCTGGAAGCAGCTTGTTGGCACCATGGGGAAGGGAAATTTCAGAGAGAGAGAGAGAGACCTTCTGCCGAACAGAATAACATTACCACACTTTTGGGCCAGAGCTTTAAAAAAAAAATCCGGTTTTAGAGAGAGGGAGGGTTGGGCCTAACTTTTTGGAAGGCTTGACCCGTTGTAAATGAGCCTGGGTCTCGATATTATGGTCCTCCCTGCATTAATAGCGCTTTTTGCCATTCCCCGAATGATTATAATGCGTTCTGACTCAAAAGTGGGACCGGGAGCTGTGTGGGTTTTATTTTCTCGCGCTTTGCCGCAGTGCTAATGAGAGAGGGACTGAGAGATGGTGTAGGGAGGGACGTATAATAAGTGCTGCCCATTCACGCTCTATCCTGGTTAAAGCTAGTTCGGTCTGAATAATATTAGGTTCATCCAAATGTGTCTGCTATACCTTATCCTTCGTCTAATTCGCTTATTCTCTCCGTCGGATGTTTGTTCGACCTGATAGTACCACTATCATCCGCACGACTTGAGTGGCAGGAGTGTGCAGGGGAAGGGTGCTCCATCTATGGGTGAAGAATAGAACTATGTGGTAAATCGACCTCCAGCGCGGTACTATCAGGTAGGACAAATATCCGATAGAGAAATAGTATTTTAAAAGAAAGATCAGTGTTGCCTTGGAAACGGGTTCACTGTAGATGAGGGTTTTGCAGCGGGTGCTCACCTGAGACCGCCACGAGACATTTCCCAGAGCATATATGTGGCGACCATACCGGACTAAGGCTGAACTTTATAGGTACGAAAGGGGACGGCTACATTGGGGGGCCCAACATGGCCGCCGGCGGCCATGTTGGGCCAGCATGTAGCCCTCCCCTTTCGTACCAATAAAGTTCAGCCTTAGTCCGGTAGGGTCGCCACATATATATGCTCTGGGAAATGTCTCGTGGCGGTCTCAGGTGACACCCGCTGCAAAACCCCTCGGCAGGGGGTGGGTGGGGAGTGACCTAACCTGAGTCTTCTACAACCATGGTCAAGGCTCTGAACGTGTGTGAATTTGGGTCCTGAGGAGTAACTGTGGCAACGTTGTTGTGGGAGCAATGTACTTGCGCGAGTATGGATGCGCACTGGGTTGCACTCGTTTAAAAAATGGTCTATAGTTGATCATATTCACTTTGCTCGTTTCCGCATCTCCTTCCAAGGCTGCTGACGGCATATTCCTGCATATACAGGCCACATCCTGTCTGCTACTCAAAAATACATTAGTGGCAGGGGGTCTCCTGATCCGTTCCTGTAATGACATAGGGGGAGGAGCCCGAAACCGCAAGAATGGCCGTATAAGTAGCTCCGCAATAAGGCATTGGGAAGCAGCCAGTCGCAGTATAGGCCATCATCTATCAGGATGTTTCCTCGATATGCCCTCCCCGTCCTAAAATGGGGGGAGCCATTTTTCCTCTCATTTTTGGGCCCCTCCCCCCCCCCCCCCCCCNAAGGGCCCGCGATAACTGGCTTTGAAATATCGACTCCAGGGCAGGTTCCCTCCATTGTATGCAGTTGACGGTATCAAACAAAAGCCTTTGCTCCATCATTCCGTTTTCTGGTGACAAAAGGGGGTTGTAATGTGAGAGTTTGGTGTGGCAGAGAGAGGAGCCGGGTGGGGGTGGGTGGGGCGTGGGGGGAGCGACAATAACCAAAGTACTGCCAAACTCAAGCGCCATTTCCCAGGGCCTGACTGGTAGTTGGCTCTATCTGCTCCCCATTTTTTGGTGGGGTGGCAGGGGCCATCAGCGCCAGTCCTAACGTTGTCAATATCCTCCGCAAATGCCACTGGATCAAGTCCAAAAACTCTATCTGCGCCCGGTTCTCCCCCTCCCTCACCGAAAATGATTGATCCACGTAAGCCGTAAAATGCCGGGAGACGGAACATTGTATTTTCAGAACCGCCACACTAATGGTTTTGTGGATGGGAGAAGGACGGCCTATACTAGAGAGAGCGACTCCTACAGATACAGCCCGAATCACGTTAAGAGTAGCGCTGAAGAGACCCGTGTTTCATATACGGTACTCACACAGCCTGGCTATTATTTGTGCACCCTGAGAGAAGGAGGGGGGCAATTAACCCTATCTGGGACCCTCCCATATTTTTTGGACCGCCCTCTCCGTCTCCATGGCTGGCACCCATCTCTCCCCATAACGCACTTCATCATCTCCCTCATCCCCCCGAGCAAGCAGATGCAGATTGCAGTCGTCTGCCTGGGAAAGAAAATGGGAGGGCTGTAAAGGGTCCAGGGTCATCATCCTCTCTGCTTTGCATGATTACTTAATCCATGGGAGAAGAGATTGTTTCCTCTTGATTCAGGTCATCATCATCGACAACCTAATGGCGGCACTAAAGACGTGGAGCCAGGTGGCAAAAATCTGAGGGCAAAAGTGGGCGGAGCATTAGGAGACATGGGCGGGGCCTAGACTGGTGGTGGGCGGAGCTTGTGTTTACTAATGGGAGTGGCTTAATGGTAGGAGGGGCTTATGCTGACGGTGGGCGGGGCATTAGGAGACATGGGCGGGGCTTAGACTGGTGGTGGGCGGAGCGTGTGTTTAGTAATGGGAGGGGCTTAACGGTAGGAGGGGCTTATGCTGACGGTGGGCGGAGCATATGTTGGGGTGGGCGTGGCTTGTTAGCGATTGAGTGGCATAGACTGAATGTGGACGGAGCTTGTGTTGGTAATGTTTGTTTGTTGGTTATGCCAAAGCAACTAAGGCTATCTCAGTATCTGGCAATCGTAAACTGTTTTTGGTAGTGGGAGGAAACGGGAGAACCCCGAGAAAACCCACGCAAACACTGTGAGAACCCATCGAAACTCACGCGGGGATCGAACTCGGGACCTTAGCTAGGTGGAAGGCTGCGGCGTTATAACCACTACACCACCGTTTCGCCCTTTGTGTTGGTAATGAGAGGGATTCAACGATGGGAAGGTGCTTATGTCGACGGTGGGCGGAGCATAGGTTGGGATGGGTGGAGCTTGTGCTGATAATGGGAGGAGCTTAACGATAGGCGGGATCTAGACTGCCGGTGGGTGGAGCATAGTTTGGGATGGGCGGGGCTTATACTGGCCATGGTGGGGCTTAGACGGGTGGTTGTGTTGGTAATGGGAGGGGTTTAACGATGGGAGTGGGCTTATGCTGACGGTGGGCGGGGCTTAGACTGGTGGGCGGAGCTTGTGTTGGTAATGGCAGGCGCTTAACGATATGCTGGGCCTAGCCTTATGGTGGGCGGAGTATAGGTTGGGATGGGCGGGACTTATGTTTGTTAATGGGAGTAGCTTAACTATTGGTGGGGATTATCCTGGCGGTGCGGTGGCTGAGCGGTAGGCTGGGATGGGTGGGACTTGTTAGCGATGGGAGTGAGCTATAATGAAAGTGGGGCCATCTGTTAGTGTTAGATGGTGTTAGGCAATGGGAGGGACTTATGCCGCCAAAGGGAGTGGCTTACGCCGGAAGTGGGCGGGGCTGACACTGGCAATGGGTGGAGCTTGGGCTGGCAACAGGCGGTGCTTATTCTCCATACGAGTTTGAACCGGCCGCGGCGTGATCGAGAGGTCTCTGTCGTGCAGGCCTGCAGCCCAGTGGCGCCCTCAACCTCCCTCCGGCCATCTTGGCATCCCGACCACTTCTCTCCCTTCTCGATGATGCTGGTGGGCTGACCAAGGCCCCGGTGCCTGCCGGGTAATGTTTCCCGTCATGCCTCCTCCATTGTCATGTCGGGAGCGGGATGAATTCAACTAATGTGGACACCATTGCAGGTGTGGCCTGGAGATGAGCTCGGTGGAGGAGGAGGAAGAGGACGACACCCACACCCTTCTGGTCCACTCCCTGCCAGGCGGCGACATCGTGCACTTTGACAGTGAGTGTCGAGTACTATTAACCCCATAAGCAATGTACAAACACACTGCGGTACCCTTGGTACTGATAGAGAGGTTTTCAGCTGACCATCTGCTGGTGTCGACGGATGATGTCGGGAGCGACCTGGTTATTGGAGGAAGAGTTGCGGTGACTCTGGAGGATGGGACGCAGGCTTTCATCACCGGAGACATTGAAGACGGGACTGTGCAGTTGGACGATGGGAGCGTGGAGGTGGAGAAAGAGACGGTGCAGCTTGAAGATGGGTCGTCCTTTTTGAGTCAGGATGTGAAAGGTTTGTTCGTTTTGCATGTTGTATGAGCCCACACTAATATCCGGACTCTTCAGCCTTTCGCCATGTCCAGCTTGACGATGGCACAACAGTTGCGGTTCCCGACCCTCTGCTTAACATCACATTTGAGCCGCTTGTGGTGTCAGAGTCGGGTCATGAGCCACTAGAGGATGAGAGCGAGGAAGAAGAGGATGTGGATGAGCCGCCACCCATATTTTTACCCAAGAAGCGTAACCAAAAGGCTAATACAAATGAGAAGTCCTTTCAGTGCAAGCATGAGAATTGCGGAAAGCAGTACACCACTCTCAACCATCTGAAGGTAAGGCCTGTTCATGAAGTGTTAAGTCTTGTCAACACATTTATGAGTTGCATACAAGTATAATCAGGTGCGGTATTATGTGTTGTCATATTAATTAAGTGGACTTGTATTGCAGGTACATGAGCGATTCCATACTGGGGACCGTCCATTCAAGTGTGATGATTGCCATAAGGCGTTCTCCACTGGTTACAGTCTGAAGGCACATACGCGGACACATACGGGGGAGAAACCGTACAAGTGTCAGGATAATCTCTGTGGGAAGTCCTTCAAGACATCGGGGGACCTGCAGAAACATGTACGCACCCACACAGGAGAAAGGCCGTTTCTTTGCGAAGTTGAAGGGTGCGGACGATCATTCACGACTTCTAACATACGCAAGGTGAAAACGCTGTATGCGATCTGACGTTGTGCACTATGTTAGGTGAAATAACGTAGGGACGGATAATTAATAATTTTTCTCTCGCAGGTTCACATGCGTACTCACACTGGTGAGCGTCCGTACACATGCCCAGAGCCAGGTTGTCGCCGTGCTTTTGCTTCCGCTACCAACTTTAAGAACCACGTTCGCATCCACACTGGAGAGAAACCGTACGTGTGTACATACAACGGATGTGGGAAGCGGTTCACAGAGTACTCGTCTCTGTACAAACATCACGTGGTGCACACCCAGAACAAGCCGTATGTGTGTGGTTTATGTGGACGGTCATATCGGCAGCCGTCAACCCTAAGTGTCCATCTGCGTTGCACCCACGGAGATGAGAGTTTCATGGTGGAGGAAGGGGAAGGAAGTGAGCCCAGCCTGCAACTGGTCAGCGTCGTTGCAGATCAGGACGTGCTAGCAGCACTGGAGGGAAGGACAGTAGAGGGCGGAGAGACCTCGCAGATTTACATCATGACCGATCCGACTCAATTGGTAGAACTGGACATGGGGAGGGACACGCCATGAGATGAAATTGGTTGTGCAAAAGTACATGTAAGAGCATCATGAATCTCACCAAATTGTTGTTGTGTTTTTTTCTCTCTGTATTACCGGTACAGAGGCAAAGGGCAGTCATTTAAGTCACTTTAAATTTTTACGTTTGTTGATTTTTCCCTCCAAAATGGGTGTGGATTTGTGTCACATGATGCGGTAGATGCGAGAAAAAATCATGGTGGTTGCATTATTGCTACTTGTGTTCGACCTCACAGTTGAGATTATATGGTGTGGTTACATGCTTGAGACATGGGCACGTTGACGTAGGTGAAACTATGGGCAAGTGTCATCTCAACAGTGTCTCGAATGTGTCTTAAGCGCACCAATTGAAACGAGAAAAATACCATTCCTACACGTATGCAATCCGAGAAAGTGCTGAGGTGTTTTTGCGAGTAATGCTGTTTTGGGGGATGAAAATAATGTGCTTATTACTTTCAAGCGTGCTTGTAACCCAGTTATTGTAGAATATTCTGTAATTAATACCTTCCAGGAAATATTTTCCAGACATTCTGAGTCATTAAATCAGCACTTGACAGTTACACTATTGTACTTAATGTAATGCATATAAGGGTGATCCAAAAAAAAAAGACTGCATATTTAGCAGTTTTTAAATGAGCAGAAAATATTCAGTTTATTAATTGAAAGTGCTTTTGCTGTTTTTGTTTGAGTGGGAAAGAGAGAATCTTTTACTATTAAAATCTTGGGCTACACAGTAATGACTACAATCGACAGTCAACAATAGTGCATTGAAAATATGAGTTGAAATGTTTTCTATGATTACTTGCTCAAATTTTTGTTGTTGTATGAAGTGTAAGTGAGAAATACCTTCTGCTTATTGGAAAACAGCTAATTAATCGGAATTTCACCCTGTGTACATGCGGTAGTGTAACTATCCAGTGACATGTCCCATTAGTGTAGTATTCATATGTGATTCTAGCAAGATTTTGTGGGTCACGCCTGCCAAAGCTTGCCACAATACTTTCATATGTAAAAAGCAAGATATGTTATTTACCTGTGATGAGCTGGTTTTGTGTTCATTTTGTTACTGGCTTGAAAACAACTAGAACAACTTCCACGTGAATTTGAGTCTGATTGCATCGATTTATTTATTGAAATTTGTTGGCTGCATAAGAATGTGTGTGATATGTACAGGTTAAAATATGAGAGATCTATTCACATGGTGTGTTTACTGTCCTAATCCAAGTCCTTTTATTGATTACTTAATTACAGAGTACGCCTAACGAGGTAATGCACAGTGCCCGTTGGAACTGCAATGATGCTTCGACGCCAAGTTCAATCCAGCCACTCGTTCATGTATTGGCACTTGTAGGGTGTGACAAGCCCACTCTGACAGCAGTCTTTGATAATGGGGCACATACCGCACGGAAAATACATGAGGCCAGGAGGGGGAAGAAGGCTCTCAACGGCTCTGTACAGCTTCTGTGTCTTGTCACCACTACCGGTCATAGTCTTCTCCACTTTTCCGTCATACACCAAAGTGTCCAGTATGACCTCAATGTTATCAAGCGTGAGCTTGATAGTGAACAGCCCCGAGGTGGAGATCCTCTTCCAGATATCCTCCGATGCCATGAAACTCTGCTTCTTCCGCGCAATTGGCCCAGACTTGGCCCCCGTCGTCTCCCCGCTCGTGGCCTTCTCCAGCTCATCTTGCAAGTACCGGTAACACTGCTGGTTCAGCACATCCACAAACTCAGAGTCAAACTCCTGGTCCGAATACCACGATCCCCCAGTAATCGACTGATCCGGCTCCAGATCATACAGCATATACACCTTCTGCTTCGGAGCCACAACTGACTTAACCGCCTTGATCATATGCTTACCCTCCAGGCTCTTTAACACCTGCAAAAATATAATTAGGTCGCATTAATTAAACACCCGAGACAGATGGGAAAAATCCGCAAAAAGTGGGTGAAACATTCAGGGACAGTGGGCGGAGCTTAGACTGACAGTGGGTGGATCATCAGTTGGTGTGGGAGGGGCTTCTCCATATGAAACATTTTATCCAAGTAAACGTTAGTTGTGCCAACAATATATATTAGTTATGTATTTATTAGTTACACTAAATGTAAGGTTAAATATAATATAATTAATAGCCTATACCATAGTTATTAGGTTAAATATTAGTTATACCAACAATATATATTAGTTATGTATTTATTAGTTATACTAAATATAAGGTTAAATATAATATAATTAATAGCCTGTAATATAGTTAATATTAGGTGAAATATTAGTTATACTACATATCAGTTATAGCAATCCTTTGACATTAGTTATGAAAATAATGTATAATGTTGATTAATGCATTTGAAGAGCTTGTGAGCAACCTTTGTCAGCTGGGTTGTGACCAAGTTGGACTTGCTCCGTATGTGCCTGATCCATATCCCCTTGTTGCCAGCGCCTGTGATGATGTCGTACACCAGCTTCTCCTCGGTGTTGGCTCCCTTTATAGCCGTGGCCGCCGGACCTTTGGCTGTGCTGACGGCTCCTCCTCCAACGACCGCCCTGGCCAGCTTGTAGAGCAGGCCGCCTCCTTGCTTGTACAGCTCCAGCTTCCCTGCGGCCAGCAGCTTGTTGACGGCAGTTGCCCTCACCGGAGCTGCCACCCCGTCCAGCTCCTTCACCAGAACCTTGTCCTGGACACCACCCGGCTGCCTCTCCAGCATGTCCAGTATCCTCTTCTCCACCTCACACGAAGAAGAAGTACTTGCCTCTGCTGCCATACCCGCTGTACTGTACCAAACGATGCACACGCTGTCTTGCAGTCAACTATCGGACAACTATCGCCATCATTGTGCCGTTGTCATCATATCACGTGACTAATATGAGATGTCAATAGTAGCCAGAGCGATAGGATCACATTTGGAACGTTCTATCCACAGCTGGAGTTATGTCGGCCCCTGGTGCTGCCCCTGGGCCGCCCTTGGTGTTCCCGACCGACACCAAGTTGGTGTCGAGCCTGAAGGACGAGGTGGTGCTGAGGTTTGCTGGAAAGACTAAGGAGGACTTCCAGGTATGGATGAAGGAGTTCCAGGCGTCCAACAAGCTCACGTACAGGATCATGAGAACGCAGAGTAGGAAGAAAGTGCTGTACAAGGTGAGGAGGAGGACAGAAATTGGGGAAAATTTTGGTGCTGAATTTTGGATTTCTGTTGCAGGCGCACTACCGCTGCCACCGCAACACCTTGCCGAAGAGGCACGGAACCGTCAAGCCTCATCCGAAGCACACCGGATGCCCAGCATTGATGCTAGTCACCATCAAAGGAATTGCAAAGAGACCCAGGTTATACCCAGGACATTGTAATTTCATTAATATTAATTATAGTTGCATTAATATTGGTTACATTAATTATATTTCATTTAGTTGCATTAATATTGGTTATATTTATTAGGTATATTAGAGTAGACTAATTTGGGTATCGCCAGGGGAAAAAATACATAAAAGTATGAAAAAATGTCGGTATGTTTTGCAAACGGAGAAATGTACTTTTTTCCAGAAGACAAACTAAAAATTTGTGGTAAGTTTCATTATTTTGATTCAATATTGAAACTTGCAGTATGTACATTAGTTCATTTAAAACCTCTGAACAGCTCACTGTTGCGGAATCTAGAACCATGTTAGATTATCTGTGTTTTCCGATTATCTGGCCCGTATAATCGGGAGTAGGGCCTACAGTGTATTTAGTTACATTAGTTATTATATTAATTATTAATTTCCAGTAAGCCATAACAATACGTTTAATTACAGGTCTAAAGATGAGTACCTGTTGAAGTATCCGACGAGAATCGTGCTGAAGAATCAGCATAATCACAGCATTGATGCGATTGAGAGTGTGAAGCATCGGGATCCGAGCGAGGATGTTAGGAAGAAGTTTGTGGAGCTGTTCAAGGCTGGGTTCGGTACGACAAGGGCGTTGGAGCTGCACAGGCGGCACTTGATGGAAGAGTATGAGAATTACGCGGAGATTGCACAGGATCGGTTCTTTTGCCCGGATATGTACTGGGTTAATCGTTTGCATGGACTGACTGCGGAGGAGTTTGGAGCGTACTCTGCGGATGAAATGATGGCGACTTTGAGGCGCAATGTCAGCGAGATGGAAGAGAAAGGGGTTCAAATTGTACTGAGAGAAGCTGGGGAGCATTTCACTATCGCTATTTGCACGCCTTTGATGCAACGTGTTCACTCCTTGCTTACTAGTGGAGAAATTGCCTTTTTGGACAGCTCAAGAACTGTGGATCCATACAACTGCCATGTATTTTTGATAATGGTTGACAGTTGTGTCGGGGGTCTTCCGGTTGGGGTGCTCATTACGAGTACTGAGGAAGAAGACATGTTGACTAATGCACTTGAAGATTACGTGTCCTTGCTTTCAGAAGAATCATTTGGTGGCCGCGGAAAAATAGGCCCTGCGGTTTTTCTAACTGATGACTGTGAAAGCGAGAGAAATGCGCTGGCACATTGTTTTCCACAGAGTAACGTCCTGCTTTGTACCTTCCATTTTCTTCAGGAAACATGGAAGTGGCTGCGGGATGTAAGCCATGGCGTGGAACATGAATGCCACTATCTTTACTCATGTGTGTCGAGCCTTGTGCAGGCCGGAACGACGGAGGTGTTTGAAGAATTGCAAAAGGACCTTTTGTTGTTAGCTCTTGAGAAGAGTCCACCGTTTTATGCATTTTTGCTTGCGAATTTTGAGAAGGCAAATGAATGGGCGATTTGGTTCGCGCACAATGTCAGCACGAGGGGGAAACACATGAAGAGTGTTACGGAAGCCGCGATTCGTGCATTTGAGGATAAGATTATGCTAAGGAACAAGGCGTACACTGTTCCGCAGCTGGTCTGTTTCATGGTTGGTGACGTGACGGCATACTATGAAGAGAAGCTGACTGCTGCTGGTGCCGGAAAATTACATCAGTTCCATCTCTCTCAGTACAAAAGTGAAACTCAGACTCTACAAGATTTGTTTGTTGAGAAACTATCCAACTCTTTGTTCAGTGTCACATCTGGTGACGATAAGACATGTGTAGTTAATGTGGATTTGGGAACATGCAGTTGTTGTATGGGACAAAATGGTGCGACGTGCAAGCATCAGCATGTAGTTGCAGTGATGACTTGCACTTGTAATGATAGGACTCCTCGGAGCTCCACAGCCAGAAAGGAACTCTTCTTTGTGGCTTCTGGGAAGAACGAATTACCTGACGATTGGGTCGATTCATTACTGTGTAATGATATCTCCAGCATGCAAGCCAACAGCGGTTCAAGCGATTCACCTGATAATCCCACAGGTCAAGTGTCATGTAAACGAGAAGCTGTAAATGTATTGCAGCGAATAATGAATGATATCGCCACGCGATATGAGAAAGATCCAGTTGCCTTCAATGATGCTGTGTCCGTTTTTGCAAAAAAGTACTCCAACTTACAGAAAGACTGTGACTTACTGTTGGCCTTGCACACATTTGGAGATTCCAATGCACAGTCCAGTTCATCAGCCAGTGCACGAAGCGATCTTCTGCAGGTTATGCCGCAAGCAAGCATCACAGAAGGCAATTCAGAAGCTATTATGATTATATCAGTACCGCAAACTACCAGCAATATGCAAGTGAATGCAGATAATTTGTCTGCAAATGGAGGGCAGACCAGTCCACAACCTGGAAAGCAGAAAGCAAGGGCTCTTCCGATTGGAAAAAACACCAGCAAACTCAACAGTCAAAATGAGTTGGACAATGAACAAGAAGGGACCTTACATAGTACTTCCGAATTAAGTACTGAGCTGGGTAAGGAAGAGCTGATCACGCCATCAAGTCATAAGCTTGGCGTGATGCCAGTGCCTCTTCCGCCTACACAACCAGCAGCTTGTGGCAGTAAGTACGTGAAAATCCTGCCGCGACCTGAAAAGCCGGTTGTGGGATACCTGATACGGAAAGTTACACTCCCACAGACAAAGTAAAATTGTGCAACGAAAGCGGAATAAACTGGGATGACCGTCTGTACCAGTAAATGTATTTGTCCGCATTTATTGTAGCAAAAGTGTCAGTCCATTAGAGTTTCATAGTACAGATGCATCTGCAGGAGGAATATGGTGTCGTCCAGCTGCAGCTCAGCAGCGCTCAGTTTGGCCATCCTGGCGCTGACCTTCTCCAGGATGTTCTTCTCAGGTGGGGTTACCATCGATTCAACCTGAAATGGACAATGTGCTTGGAAAATTGCGCTGAATTAAAGCATAAAAGTACTCACCTCTTGCTGTTGCTCTTCAGTACCAGTCTGCTCCTGTAGATTCATAAGGAGTGTCTCAACCCGCTGGTTCTTCTCTATCAACCACTGGTGCTCTTGCTTCTCTCTTTCCCTCCGTAGAAGCGAATTAACCATCGCTTTGTAGCATGTTTCCTGTACCATCCGTACCGCATCATTAAAGTCCACGTGAAACAGGTATGCCGACTTGTTCATGCCGCCTCCGATGGACTTCCGCAGCTCCTTAAGCTTCAGGAAATTCTCCTTCAGCAGCTGGTATGTATGCATCTTGGCTTCCTTGGCCGGAATCATTGCAGTTTCCTAGAGGTGACCAGAATTAGTGTTCGTTGTAACTCTGCGAAGATTTATCCTTACCTGCAGACGTTCCTGCTCTACAAACTTCTTGGCCCTGACCACCCTGAATATCCGAGCCGCCTTGGACCCCATCCGCTCCTGCACCACGCCCTCAACTGTTGCCCACGCTAACTGTCGAAACGCAGTCTTCAGATCGACCCTGTACTGTCCACCTCCAGCATCTCCAACCCGTATTATGAAACCCGTCGTATCCTCTTCGAGAAGTCTCAGGTACTGGTCCAAATACTGGGTCAGATGTGGATATGTAGTTTCTTTTTGCATTGAACTCCGTATCTCCGAGTGCGGTATGGGATTGGATGATGCAGCCCATGCATCAGTTCGGGTGTACATAAGTCGCAGTAACACACGCATTAGATGCCCAGCGTTTGCGTCCATGCGACGTGTCACGGCCGCCACCAGCACGTCGTCTCGAAAGTCTTGGTGGAACCGGTCGTAGTTGATGCGCCAGAATATGGTGTCCTTTGTGCCTGAAAATCCACATAATTTACACAGGATTAATTACATAAACATGATCAATTGTATGCCATTTGAACATACTTTTATTCTACACTATTTCTTTAAAAAAAAAGCAGGAGACACTTTCTTTGTAACGGGAATTGATAAAAGGTAGCAGTTTATAAGACATTGGTGTGCCAAGTTTCATCACTCTCATAGTAGTCCGGAAGTGGGTTACGTAACCTGGACATACAAACTTTCCGTTTTCTTTATGGAGAGATTTAATTTCAATTGCACAACTGGTCATACCTGCATTCCTTTCCTTCGCTTTGACACGCTCCTCTATTTGCTTCAAGTCAAGATCGGGAAGCGCACAATTGTCAAGTTCGGGCGGGCACTTCAGGATATACTTCTCCCGAGCCAGCATTTCAACAGTGTCTTTTAGTGCGGCAACCGGAGTTGTCTGCATGGCTTCGTTCATGCGACAGGACGCCCTGAAGATGAGCCCCGACGCCGTCTCCTGCCCTCGTCTCTGCAGCTCCTCAAGGATCACCTCCGCACCGTCACCATGCACTCGCTTGGCTGCCACTAAGTACTTGCAGTACCGCATGAGGAGTATGGCATGTTCAGGACGGGCGCGGTACAGTTCGGGCAAAGGCTGCTCGGGCGAAGACTGCTCGTTTTTGACTATGTTATGCTGCATGAGTGTAGCTAACGCCTGCCTGGTCTTGTCCAGAGGCTGCTTCGACGTGGTGCTGACCGAGTACACAGTCTGTGGTCCCCATTTAATCAGACACGAGGCCACAGCGGACACAATGGGTCCAAACGCCTCTCCAATCAACAACCCACACAAATCGCCATGCAAGGTCGACATCTCTCGCAGCTGACTGTAATATAGGAAAATCATACTTGTAATTCAGGAATAGTCATACAAGTACTTGTAGGTAATACAGTAATGACCATACAAGTACTTGTAAGTAATACAGGAATGATCATACAAGTACTTCTACTTACACAAGTACCTGTAAGTAATACAGGAATGATCATGCAAGTACTTACTATAATTACACACGTACTTGTAAGTAATACCTTGGTAATACAGGAATGATCATACAAGTACTTCTACTTACACAAGTACCTGTAAGTAATACAGGAATGATCATACAAGTACTTCTACTTACACAAGTACCTGTAAGTAATACAGGAATGATCATGCAAGTACTTACTATAATTACACACGTACTTGTACGTAATACCTTGGTAATACAGGAATGATCATACAAGTACTTCTACTTACACAAGTACCTGTAAGTAATACAGGAATGATCATACAAGTACTTCTACTCACACAAGTACCTGTAAGTAATACAGGAATGATCATGCAAGTACTTACTATAATTACACACGTACTTGTAAGTAATACCTTGGTAATACAGGAATGATCATGCAAGTACTTACTATAATTACACAAGTACTTGTAAGTAATACAGGAATGATCATGCAAGTACTTGTAATTACAGTAAAAAATTATACAAGTACTTATAAGTACCGGTAATGCAGGAATAATACAAGACTACAAGTAGGCCTACTTGTAAGTATTACATGAATAATCATACACGTATTTGTAATGCAGGAATAGTGATACTTGTAAGTTATGCAAGAATAATCATACTCTAAATACAGTGCACGGTACATGAAACGCACCTAGTTTTCAGCTTAAAAAATAATGAAAATCACGTCAAAAGCTGCAAAATGGTCAACGAAGGCTGCCATGTTGGATTAACAAGTGAGGATCGACGCAGAGTAGCCAGATGCAACTTTCGAACGCTGGGGCCCGGATTCAGCAAGTAGGCAAAGTTTGTACGAATAATTAATTTATGCAGTTAATATCAGGACTAATTAAGTGTTGGCAGGTACTTTTGATTGCAATTAGTGCGTGTGTTTTAATGGGGTAGTGTGTTGTGGATGCGGCGACCTTGTCCGAGGTCCCCGCCCCCTCCAACAGTCCAAGTGCGCACGCGCGTCGACGTATTTTGCAAATGGCGGCCTGAAAGCCGGGCCTGTTCTATTCGCATATCTTCCCTCCTCTTCATCTGTTCCAACTCGACCGCTGTCCAGGCAGGGGTCCAGCTCCTTCCCAGGCCCGCCTAGTGGACAAGACAAGTGGACAGGCTGGACAGGACAGGACAACAACTCTCAAGAGGTAGAGAGAGAGATTCCGTGCCTCTCCCCCACCCGCCCTCCTCCCCCTGACCTCTCTCTTCCTCTGCACGACACATTTCCGGGGGAGGACCCAAAAGTCAATTATGCCAACTCTTACACCCCATTTTTTTTTTTTTCCATGCCAATGTTTTGTTAACTGGTGACCATTCCATTAGTTGGCAGATGCTCATTGGACTGGGACCAGATTGGCAGGGTTTGCCGCTTGACGAGGGCTTGAAATAGGTGGGGGTTTGACACTTCGGGGGGTGGGAGAGAAACTGTTGCAGCGTTCCACTGTGTACACAGCATTTGGACAAAGTCGAGGACGCAAGGCATCGGTTGTGCGACGCATGTCAGTTGATTAGATGCAATAATTACATGTAATGATGGGAGTCATTTTAATGTTTACATGTGTTACGTTCGATCTTATTATTGCGGTTTGCGTAATTCATGTGTCATATTTTTGTTTTAGAGGTCGTGATGGCATCCTCGTAGGATGAGTATCGTTAATTATTTGAAATTGAAGCATAAAGGTGCCTTGACATCTTAGCGATTTGATCGCTTGATGTCATCACCGAGCGAAGAATCCAATTGTTTGAAATTGAAGCATAAAGGAGCGTTGACATCTTGGCGATTTGATCGCTTGATGTCATCGCCGAGCGAAGAATCCAATTGTTTGGGACGAAAGTTTATTGCTCAGCAATCAAATCGCTCACATGTTAAGTGAGCGATTTGATCGGCGATGTCTGCTGAGCGATGAATCCAATATTGTTTGGGGCAAAAATTGATTTGTTACTTTCGCCCTAAACAATTGTATTCATCGCTCATCAAATCGCTCGCATGTAAAGGCAGCTTTATTATGGAGGCTTATCTCGGAGTTAAACTGTGCCGAGATATTTTGGCCGAAATAGCTAGGAATTGATAAATTATAGGGTGTGTGTGGGATGCTCCCATGACTGGTACAATTATTTGAATAAACGGCTGATATGGAATTATGGGGAAAAAAAGTACTGCGGTCACCGTTGAGTTAGTTCTGTGATTAGGAAACTGAATATTTGTTGTGACTTTGTATCCACCGACAAGATGGGGATGGAAATTTTAAAAACACTTTGTGCATAATTTTTTGGAGCGAATATTAGTATTGAATTTTTTTCCCATGACGTTTGTCATAGTGTTCGTTTCATGAGCTGAGTGAAGATGTAGAAAATTTTAGTGGCATTATTGAATCATCAATCTTGTGTTAAAGCTAGAGAGAATTCATATAATTTTTGTATGGGAAATGCAAGCAAAGTTGCATCTCATTATCATGAACTCCTTTTTCCATAACATTGAAATATAGCAGGAGTAATTAATGTGTGTCAGTGTTACATATCCCATTCATTAACATGACATGTTAATGAAGTGTTGATCTCAAGCACATCATTCATTTTTCGATTTGTGAAGTTATTAGGAACACACATTCGTGGATGCCAATTATCTGGTTCTACCTTCGAACATTTGCGACAGCTCATTCATTACAGATTGAAGGTACAATTCGATGTCTTTGTTACAAATAGCTTTGGGGTTCAAGTGTGTTACAGCAGCGAAGAAGTCATTATTATCTAATCGAGTTCAGAACCAAGTTAGTGTACACTGTACATTAATAAAACTGTCACTGTTAGTTGATTTACGGCTATGCTTACAAGCGTCCATTATGCTGTACGTGTTGAATTTTAAACATGACAAGTGCTGTTGAGTTCAGATGAGTTCAAGTTAGTGAACCATGACAGCTACGTAGCTTGTTGTGTACAGTCGCATATACCGGCACTGTAAAGCGCAAAACATTAAAAGAGCATCACTGGTGAGTCTCGCATGGATCGTCAATTTTTAATGCTGTTGTAATGCTTTTTTGTTGCTAAAAAGCATCACAGGAGCATTAGAAGAGCATTAAAAATTGATGTTCCATGAGAGTCTCACCAGTGAAGCGCTTTTAATGTTTTGCGGTTTACAGTGGAGACGATATGGGACATATTTAGGGAAAATATTTTTTGACTGTTGGTGTTTATATTTATCCAGGATTATCGTGAATGTGTCCAATCATGTTTAATGTGACAAGGCAAAGCACATGTTTTATTTTTGGAAGAGATTAAGTCAGTATAACATATCGTACGGTACCTACCTTACACTCACACCTTTTGCCAAAAAAATATGCAAATGGACCAGAGGTCTTCCCCATAGAAAAGTGGCATATTTACATTAGATTAGATTTTTGATCAGGTTGCAGAATGTTGGGTTCAAGGACAGAGATCGGCCCTCTGAATACCACAACTACCTTCCTGTGAAAGGTTTTCACTTACATTATCTCGTATAGGCAGTAATTGCAGGGAATGAGCCCAGATTTTGTGGGATGTATGACACATTAGGTTTTTGGGTTAGTCACAGGCTTAGGTTGTACACATTTTAGTGCAACCTTGTAACCGGCACCATTGTTTTCTCTCAGTACACCACTAATTATGGCATGCATACAAAGCTGGAAGTGTACTGTACCAGTTTTTATTTAAAAGGCCGTCACATGGCATTCATATATGTGCAAATTTCCGATCGGGTTTGTTTGTTGTTATTTATACGGCAATACATGATCCTTATCCACCCCAATGGTATGTGTGTGCATGTGTGTGATATCTGCTTTATGGTAGTGACAGGAGAGGGAATCTGATAGGTTAGATAGGGCGTCAGTCATGAGTTGATGAACTCATTGCAGCACACTCGAAATAAGTGTTTGACAGGTTGTGGCACCAGGGTTAAGTGCATGTGTCAAGCTGTAAGCTTTGATACTTCTTTTTTTTTTTTTGTACTGATGTGACACTGTAGATGAACCTAAGTAGCCTGACCTACTTCACAAGGGCAGATTGAAAAATGAAATTATCATGCAGCCCACCCTGGTCTCGACTATGTTGCATTATGCATGTTATTCTCACTATTCGGCATTACTATGTTAACGTTTATTTTATGCATGGCATGCAATGTATTTGCGAAGGTTTCATGAATGTGTCATCTTCAAGGTCTCGGAGCATCAATTTTACCAAACGATCTAAGATCATGTTCCTAGAGTAGGTATTTCATGCCACCTGATATGATCGGTTTGATCGCCTAATTACTAAAAGCAGTTACATATTTACAATTGCAGAAACGAGGCTACAGAAACATAAGCAATCATGCCTGCCGTCAGAGGAGATGGAATGCGCGGGCTGGCCGTCTTCATATCCGACATTCGAAATTGTGAGTACCGGATGCTTAATGAACATCTGAATTATTTGTCTAACACTCGCTGTCTACCCAAAATGTAGGCAAAAGCAAAGAAGCGGAAATCAAGAGGATAAATAAAGAGCTGGCCAACATTAGAAGCAAGTTCAAAGGTGATAAAACTCTGGATGGGTACCAGAAGAAGAAGTACGTCTGCAAGCTCCTCTTCATCTTTCTGCTTGGTCACGACATTGACTTTGGTCACATGGAAGCTGTCAATCTCCTGTCTTCTAACAAGTACACCGAGAAACAAATAGTACGTGCAGAGTATTCGGGTTGACCTCGTTTTTGCCTGCCATTGCTGATCTCTTAACCTGGAATGTTCTTGTTTTAGGGCTACTTGTTCATATCTGTGCTTGTCAATACAAACAGTGACCTTATCAAGCTTATTATCCAAAGCATCAAGAATGATCTGTCCTCTAGGTGAGGAATTTTGGGTTGATTTTTATTTTTTACGACAGATTTTCTGTGGAGGGCGATAATGAAATGTGTTGATTTCGTTGCAGGAACCCGATCCATGTGAACCTGTCCTTGCAGTGTATTGCGAATATTGGCAGCAAGGATATGGCCGAGTCGTTTGGCAATGACATTCCAAAGCTACTGGTTTCTGGGTAAGTTTCATTGCTATAGTCGAATCCAAGGTGATTGAAGAAGTCAAAAAGTTCTGTACTGAAATAAGCTGCCATTTCATGACTCTTTTTACCAATTTTGAAGTTGTTTCCACTCGATTCAATGTGCGTCAATTTTTCAATCGTCATCTATTTTTCCATAGTGACACCATTGATGTTGTGAAGCAGTCGGCAGCTCTGTGCCTCCTCCGACTCTTCCGCACCCTTCCTGACATCATCCCATCTGGCGAGTGGACCTCCCGCATAATTCACCTGCTGAATGACCAACACATGGGAGTTGTCACTGCCGCAACAAGCCTCATTGACGCCCTGGTGAAGAAAAGTCCGGAGGAGTATAAGGGCTGCGTTAGTCTAGCTGTCTCCAGACTCAGTCGAGTAAGTTGCTAATTTAGCTAGTTGTCCCATTAAACTTCATGCTGATGTATCTTGATGTGTCTAATCTTCATTTTGTTCCAGATTGTTACTGCCAGCTACACAGATTTGCAAGACTACACGTACTACTTCGTCCCTGCCCCGTGGCTGTCTGTCAAGTTGCTACGCCTTCTGCAAAACTACACCCCACCCGGTGAGTGCAAAATGATGTCATTGCCTGTAGGTTCGGTCGTCTCATTATTCCCCTGTTGGTCGCTGGGTGTAGAAGACCCGGGGGTGCGCGGACGGCTGAACGAGTGCCTGGAGACAATCCTCAATAAGGCACAGGAGCCGCCCAAGTCCAAGAAGGTGCAGCACTCCAACGCGAAGAACGCGGTGCTCTTCGAGGCCATCAGCCTCATAATCCACAACGACAGCGAACCCAACCTCCTGGTGAGAGCCTGCAACCAACTGGGCCAGTTCCTGTCGCATCGCGAGACCAATCTTAGGTACCTGGCTCTCGAGTCCATGTGTCTGCTCGCCACCTCAGAGTTCTCACACGAGGCCGTCAAGAAGCATCAGGAAACCGTCATAAATGCCCTTAAGGTAGGATTTATTTTTAAAGCCTTGAAGCATTATTATAAGGGCAATAGGCTCAAGTTGTTAAATTGCGTCTGCTGAGAAAGTGTAATTCAGTGAGAAGCACTTGTTATTAAGCTTATTAAATAATCAGCATGTGGATACTCAATATTTACAAGTGCGGTGCACGTGTTGCGACCAAATTGTTTGAGTACCGAGTCACTTTCCTGTTCTTATCTGTTGCGATAACAAGGGAAGTGATGATTTCTGCGAACTGTTTCAGTTTCTAATAATGTTTTGCAATCTTTAACCTGACAGATAACTACATCGTCTTCCTTAACCTGTCCTGATTACAGCTGTTGAAAGGGGCTGAAATATATTGATGATGGCTGGTTGTTATTTTTCCTTCCCACATTTTTTGCTAATGACGATTAATCTTCTCCACAGACGGAGCGAGATGTGTCGGTTCGCCAACGAGCGGTGGATCTGTTGTATGCAATGTGCGACAAGACCAATGCCGAAGAGATTGTGCAGGAAATGCTTAACTATCTGGAGACTGCCGATTATTCCATCCGAGAGGAAATGGTGAGTAGTGAAGATCTCGTTTTTTTTGCCTTGACCAAGTGCATGAAGGTTAAGATAAGCGTTGTCTTAGCTTTGGGTTAGGGACATGGCCTATTATCACTTCCTGTGGTGTTGCCACATTGTGGTATATCAACTTGAGTAATGTCTTTTTCTTGCTATGGTGTAAGATTATTTTTTTCTATGCTTTGATTAAAAGTAATCTTAAGCTGAGGAAAATTCCTTCATTTATTTGGAAGTCATGGTAGACATTCGTATATCATTCGTTAATTATGCAGATAAATGTTTTTGTGGTCTGCTGCTTGTCATATTGCTTAAAACGTTAGTTCGTGGTATTTACTTGACTGTGTATCACTTGACAGGTGCTGAAGGTGGCCATTCTGGCGGAGAAGTATGCAACGGACTACACGTGGTATGTGGATGTGATCCTGAACCTGATCCGCATAGCTGGTGATTACGTGTCGGAAGAAGTGTGGTACAGAGTCATCCAGATTGTGATCAACCGGGAGGAAGTGCAGGGCTATGCGGCCAAGACTGTGTTTGAGGCTCTGCAGGCGCCCGCTTGCCACGAAAACATGGTCAAAGTCGGCGGGTATATCCTAGGGGAGTTTGGGAATCTCATTGCCGGGGATCAGAGGTCATCTCCATCTGTGCAGTTCCAGCTGCTGCATTCCAAGGTAAAGCTGCTGTAAGATTTAAACGTGCACAGAATGAGTACTAATCGCATCTCCTATTCCAGTATCACCTGTGCTCTCCGATGACACGGGCTCTCCTGCTCTCTACGTACATTAAGTTTGTGAACCTGTTCCCCGAAATAAAGGGGCAGGTACAGGACATTTTCAAGCAGGACAACAACCTCCGAAGTGCTGACGCAGAACTGCAGCAGAGAGCCTCGGAGTACCTCCAGCTATCTATCGTCACCTCGACGGACGTGCTTGCAACCGTGCTCGAGGAGATGCCACCCTTCCCGGAGAGAGAGAGCTCCATCCTGGCCATACTCAAGAAGAAGAAACCTGGGAGGCTGCCCGAAGCTGCAGAGCCTAAGGAGAGGAAGAGTCCGGCCGCTGTAAGTACTTATGTTTACAAAAGACATGTGCTGAAACTATTCATAGTTTTTACCAGTTTATCATGGGAGTGTTGGCTGCCATTGACAGAAAATGTGTTTTAGAAGGTCGCAGAGATAACAATTTTTACAGCTTAAACGTTATTATGTTTCGCAACTGTTATGTTAATCACCTGGACAGCATTTAATCCAGTTTTCAGGGTATGCTTTACTAAAGGTGGTCGCCACGACTGGTATCTTTATGAGGCACTTGGCAAGCCCATTAAATGCTTTCAAGTGCTCCTTACTTGGTTTCTCAATAATAAAAAATTTGATGTGCTACTAATAATGATTGCATTAGGCTACAAAATATCTGCCCCGTCTTCGCCCTCCCCAACACTTTATTTTCTTTGCTTAAGGGCCCTCTCATACTGAAGCGGCGCGGAGCCGTTCGGCGCCGCCCCAATCGGCGTGGTAAGGTAGTTATCTGTTCATGGCACTTGCTAAATTTTGGACGTTGTTAGCACCAGGCAGAGCAGTGGAGAGGTGGAGGAGCTTTGTTGCTATTGCTGCTTCTGCGTGACCATGGGTGAAGTGATTACTTTGGGTGCATGCCCTCTGACTATGCCAATTTGCAGTTGGGGCAGTTTGATGCAGCCTAACAATGACTTGTTGCTGATTGTTACCGGACCATTTGCTTGTGCATGTCAAGTGAGTTCATTTGATGACCTAACACATCGTTGACTAATGACTCTTGTCGGACTTGACGTGACGTGACATTCGTCTCATGTCCATTGTCCGTTTTGGCTTTTGCCATGTGAAAGGGGATGCCAAAAAAGCTTTTTTTTATTTTTTATTTTTCTGAATGTGCAGTTGGAACTAAAATGATTCTGTGGCATCAGCCGCACCACTTCAGTGTGATTGGGCTCTAACAAGGCACTTCCCTTGCTCGTCAGAAACCATTGGGATTTGATGAACTCTGTGCCTTAAAAAATAATGTCTTTCTTTGTTATCAATGAAAACGGGGATTTGTTGGGGACTCGTAATTATTGTTAACAATTAAGCCTGTTTTGTATTTCAGACTTTTCAAAGTTTAGCATGCGGATGTAATTCTTACGAGGATTCAGTTGCAAGCCTGTTACGATAAGCCTTCGACCAGGTATTTGACATCACTAGTAAGGGCAGACTGCAGGATGTTAGAACTGCTTTGTTTTCCTTAGGGCTAAATTAGTTATTACACAACTGTCTTGAACTAACATTTCTTCTTGTGACATCAACATATTGTGGCGTTAGTGACTTTTGGACAATTTCGAGTGCTGCTGTTTTGAGTGCACTTACGTGGATGAAAATGTGACACTTGCCTCCAGGTGATGAACCACAATGCGGAGCACAATGCGGCACCAAAACCAACGGCCAACAGTGTGTCGGCGGACCTTCTCGGTCTCTCCACACCGCCTGCCTCCCAGCCCAACGCGGCGTCCAACACAGGGGTGCTTGTGGACGTCCTCGGAGATCTGTACAACTCAACCCCTCACACAAACAACATCCAGCAGCAGGTCAACAACAACATGTCCGGATCCATGGAGCCAACTGATAATGTCAAGAAGTCAGTATTTTAAAAGAAATGTTTTGGTACCATGTTTGAGTGTGAATGGTTTTGCCCTTGTCCTTAAATTGCGGATGTATGATGCATTTGTCCGCCAATAGTGTTGATACGGCTTCTGTTTATGCCCTAGTGGTACTTGAGTGAAGCTATTCAAAGCCCATTTCCCACTTACACGATAACATTATGGTCAATTGAGAAGTGATCACTGGTCGAGCTCATAAAATATTGTGGCCATGATAAAATTTATACATTGTAATTATTTCGCTTTACATTTGCAGATTTGTGTGTAAGAACAATGGCGTCTTGTTTGAGAATGACCTCATCCAGATCGGAGTGAAATCTGAGTTCCGCCAGAACTTGGGAAGAGTAGGGCTGTTTTACGGGAACAAGACGTCATTTCCTCTTCAGGTATGGGACTTTGTGAACTAGTTTAACTTGTTAGAATGGCCGTTTCTAATACCACCAATTTATTTTTTTTGACCACATCATGTAGAATTTCAATCCTACAATAAGCTGTCCTGGCGAATTGGCATCGAAGGTTAATGTTCAAGTGAAGCCAGTGGAGCCTGTGATAGAAGCTGGAGCTCAGGTGCAGCAGATGGTCAATGCAGAGTGTGTTGAAGACTTCCTGGGTAAGCTAGAAGAAATCCATATACAATAATTGCAAAATTGAGAATAAAAATGCTCTTACATCTTTCAACTGATCTGCAATTCCCCTCTCTGTTATTCTAGAGATGCCAAGCCTGACTGTCACATTCCTGTACAACAATGTGCAGCAGAGACTGAACCTCAAGCTCCCCTTAACGGTGAACAAGTTCATCGAGCCGACAGAGATGAACTCTGAGGCATTCTTTGCCAGGTGGAAGAACCTCAGCGGGTACGTCACATGTCCGGATGCTTCCCAGGCGAGGTGCTTACGGTCTGAGAATTCCTGTTTCAGGCCTCAGCAGGAAGCCCAGAAGATATTCCGGTGCACCCACGCGATGGACATGACTGCGACCAAGACCAAGTTGCTAGGTTTCGGGATGCAACTGATGGAAAACATCGATCCCAACCCAGAGAACTTCGTTTCTGCAGGCATAGTGCACACGAGGCTGCATCAAGTTGGGTGTCTATTAAGGCTTGAACCCAACAGACAAGCACAGGTCAGTTGGAAAAACAAATTAACGCTATGTCCATGAGAAAAAATGGTCGATCAAATTCAGACTGTCAAGGGTATGATTTTAGAACCTTACAAATTATTGTGGCAGGGAAACAATACAAGTTGTCTCTTTTCCAGATGTATCGCCTGACTATAAGAGCCAGCAAGGACTCTGTTTCAAAGCAACTCTGTGACCTCCTCTGCGAGCAGATGTAGTTGAATCTGCTACGACAACAGCAAACGATGGTAAGGCAGGGCAAATCCATCGATTGATCTGGCAATCTGTTTAAGGTCAGGCAAATGTTGGTGGAAGACAGTTTTTGAGTTTGACGTTTCAATGTTGTATGTATCGCGTAAAAAAAAAACAAATTGTTATTATAGGGGGGGAGGGCTGGAAGTTTATGTTTATATTTTGAGAAGGATTTTTTTTTTCTCCTCTATTTATCAGCATCTTTTTGCTTTTGTGTCGGATCTGAGTTTGTACTCAGTACAATTATTGTGTTAAAAATGAATTATGGATAGACTCATTATCCTCCCCTCCCCCGTATCCCAGCTCTAATGGGATAAAATAAATTTTTGAATCTGTACATGAAGTGCCCGACACGTGAGTGAGAAACACACGAAAACCATGAACACATGTCGAGGGTTATCACATAGTAGAGTCTACCTAGCGATAAAGTATATTAGCTACCCTTGCAGAGTGATTTATCCATTGTTTTTCCCGGTTTAAAAAAAAAGCGATATCTACGTATCACGAATTTGTTTTCTTTTTGAGCTGGAAGCAGAGGCACTAAAATTTATTTGGTGATGGATTTAAAAAATCATTCAGGAATACTCATTTTTTTGGGCAATAACAAGGCACTTGTTTACCTCCCAGCGGTGTAAAAGTTTTGCGAAAATGAGAAAAGAGAGAGAGCGAGAGAAAGAGTTTTTTTGGTGTACATAATCGGTGCCATTGACATTCCGTATCTGCTTTCCGAGTGAAGACGAAAAAGCTATTGGGACGCTTGCTGTTGGCCGTTTCTTTCATCATCTCGACCGATTTGAAATCTTAGTGCCATTTTTGCAAAATTAAGCCCTGTGAAAACTTTAATTGTCATTGTTCAATTTTTCCTGAGACAATAATCGCTTATGCTTGCAAGAGAAAGGAACTTCAAAAGAAAAAAGTGTTGCTTCAACCGTATTGCACTTTTTAAGTTTCATGAAAGCCGTTTTTCTTGTCTCCAGTAGAACTCAGCTGTTTTTTGGGGTGAGAAGAAGCGATGTGAAATTGTGTGTATGGAAATTTAAGAAAGAAAAAAACAACCCAGTGTACACCTTGTCCCTATGTCAAAGCAACAAATATTAAAAAAAGTTACAAAAAAATAATAATGATAAGAGAGAAGTAGTGATTCCAGCTTACCTACTCTTCCTTGGAGTCACACAATATTATGTCTGTTAATTTACTTGTAATGTTGGTGTCATAAAACATACAAACAAAAAAAAAATACCCGCATCATTTACCTACTGTATACTGTTTTCCAGCTCGATGTAGCTGTGCTACTGTGCGAAACAATGTGAATTTAATTTCCTCCAAAAAGTTAAAAAAAAAAAATGGTTGAAGAAATTGTAACATGCATTTTCAGGTGACTTTGTTGTGGGTGAAGAAACCGAACAAGTACTTATCCGCTTTCCTTGTCAAGATCGGAATTCAGTAAAATCCCCGGTGATGTTTTTGGTTCCTCAGACGAAGGGTGCATGTTATACTGTACGTTTGAGGCATTAAAAACAGCTGCCCCTTTTACAGAAGAAATTGCGCTGGATCTGTAGAGCAAAAATACTGTAGGTGAAAATAAAGGTGTAAAGAGTTGGACACAGGATGAGCAACACCAGCGTTGTCAATAATTGTTGCGGTGAAATCATTGAATGACTTGGTGGAACGAGGGCGAATAGCGTAGAAAAGTGCAGAGAGTATTACAAGAAAATTTTCGACCAAAACTTTGTTAATGACATCCTGAAAGGGCCATACGAACATTAATTTTTTTGTATGGCAATACAATTTGTTACCATTATCCTGTACTTTGGCCCTTGTTCCAATGAGTAATTCAATTCCTTCCATTGTATTTCAGCACATGCGTATTTCTATCGGATGCAAAGTTTATTCATCGAACTACAATCCTCGTACGCAAAGTTACCTATCTGAACAGTCATTTGCTGGATAAAGCAGTTACAAATGCATCTAATTAAAATTCTACTATAAAAATACTATTAGTGTCATATTCGTACACAATTTTGAGATCTTTTTGACTCGAAGCCTAAAATTCCTAGATTGACTGTATCGTACTATAGACTCTGTAACCATTGTGTTTTGCAGTGAACATTATGTCTATTGTTTAACTTTGGTAGTACTGTAACTGGTGCATTGGGATTTTTTTTTTTCCCTCAAGGGCAACGGTGCTGGTTGTGATTGCTTTGTGCAGCTATGTACATAACCTCATCATTATATATGGGGGAGAGTTTGGTGACAGCACTTGTTCTACGGAATAACAAAGGGAAGACAATGTTTGGAAAAAGACAATGGATCAGGATATGAACTACCTGCACCATACAAATTCAATGCATAAAACGTCCGGGTTATTGAAGCAGTACCATCACCATGCCAGTTGTTTTCTTCTTTTTTTTTAAATCACTTATCACTGATACGTATCACATATCTGCATGAGCTGTGCTGCTTATTACTCGCAGCCTTGTTTCACTTCTGATCAGTTTGATTGGCAGCTGCCAGTTTTCCCACTTTTTTTTTCACTAAACTGTTGTCGGAAGAATGTCCACATTCTGAAACTGGATATGCAATAGTGTTAGGAATTGTTCGGACAGAAATTGCATGGGTTTCTTACCCTGGTGTATGTTACTTGGGAATGAACCCAGGCGGTCATCCGGAGGGCCAATGCCGCTAATGCAATCGCTCCCAACAAGAGCGCAATCCCCACTCCGACCATCTTCCATGACCTTGCTTCTGCTGTAAAAACACACAACATGACATTAGGCTGTCCAAAATGTTCCGACCGACTGTTTGTACCTTTATGGCTGTCATCGTCCGTGAAATTTATGGCACTTTCAGTTGTCCCCAAGTTTGATGCATTTGTACTCTGGTTAGTTAGCCAGTCTGAAACAACATGAGCCGTTTGACTTTCCTGTAACTAGATTTCTCAGCCATACTCACCATAAGCTTGGTACGCCTTGTGAGACTGGGTGGTTGGGGACATGCACTTTCTGATATAATCCTGGTTGTCCGCAGGAACCCTAAAGGTATGACACGAGTCACAGACTGTGTCAGACGTGAGGCTGCATGGATGGGCCTCAAACAGTCCTGGCCCACACCTCGAACAAGGAATGCATGGCTGCTTATACGAGTGATGTCCGGAGTAAGAATCATCCAGTACGCATGGTTTGCACACTGTCGGTTGACCACCAGGCAAACACCGCCGCTCTGCACCATGACCAGGCGGACATCTCTCACAGGACGAGTCCTTAGCCCAAGATGGTGCATGCCGAAGCCTCCCCAGTGATGAATCCTGTAGGGTAAGTAGTTTATTCAGAATCTGTTTTACATGCGGTACTAGCACATTGATTTATAATTTTAAAAATCTGTGCCGCAGATGAGACACCAAACATATAAATTTTGGGTAGTAAGCTGGGAAAGCAGTATAGCGCCGTGGTGGACTTTGTCCGCGTAGTGACTCATCACCAACGTGCATGTACTGTAGTATCACTTTCTCCCTGAGAGTGGCAGGTGTGTAGAAGGACAGCCTATGCGCCAACTGGCAGTGGCCTATTGTACTACGTCCAAGTTAATGGGAGGTGGGCCAAGCAGTGTTGCTAAAAATTTGGCAACCGCTACTTAGTATGTAAGATTACAAAAATGGCAGGTTGCTCTGAACAATTAGGCCCAATTTGACCATTATTGCTGCTTCAATGAGCTGATGACATTCCAGTCACCATCAGGGTCAAATGTGTCCTGTGGGCTTCCTCTCACATTTGTCTCTGTACAGGATCAACCGAGCCGATCCAACATTGATAGATCCGGACACAGTCCTTTGAGGGTAAGTCCGAAACACATGATTTACCGGCCTGTAATTGCTCTGTGTCGGAGACAGAATCGTGACGCCTTAGGAGTAATCACAGGTCTCTCCGAAGCTCCAAGGGGAAATGAGCCTGGTATAATCACAGTGTTGCTTTCGTAGGCGGATCACCATCATTTAAACCCATGGGATAGAAACCTGATTAAGGGTCGAGGGACTATAGACTATGAAGTGTTTTTAACCACACGGTCGCAACCTGTCACTTTTTCTGGAGGCGACCATCTGCTCACCTTTCAATCAAAATCACGAGATGTAACGGTGAGTTTTTTTTGGGGTGTGGGTAGGGGTGTTTGGAGATCGTGCCAGGATGGCGTGTCTATATAGGATAGTTTGTCATTTTGGTATGCTGGTGAGAAAGTCGTGTGAATATGCAAATTTGGCAGCATCATCTTTGTGGAAGAAATTTTTCATTGAATGGAACCGCGGTTGCATTTTATTATGCTAATAGTTGGGAATTGTTATCACTTTTGTTGTATGGGCATGTTTCCTGTAGGGGGGTCAATTCCTATAGGGTAATTAATCAATTTTCCCCTCCGTTAGGTGTAATGCACTGGGAAAGAAATTGGAAGGCTGTTGTTTACACCGGTGGCCTTCCAAATACAGTTAAGGGAAAACGTCCATTAGAAGCAATTACAGTCTAATTTGCCTTGCGAGAGACATTTTGGTCGAAAAGCGGAAAAAGAATCGCGGAAAAAAAACAACAACGTGGCAACGACCCCCACCCACATATGGAGAGGATTCTCGGCGAATTTTAATGACACTAATTTTTATTTTTATTTTTTTAAAAGTGGGCGTTCATACACACACGTACAGCCTACTAATTTGGTCAATCCATCAGCCCTTGATGGAAAAACCACACCTTCATCAGACTCTGGACCTGTTCTTTCTCTCCGCCAAACATCCTCAGGCCATTGGCATCATCAGGGTGTGTGGGTATATAAGACTTTTTCTTATTACCATATATGCACGTTGCTTGTATCTCATCATTTCGGGGCACGTACCTTTTGTCTCATGCGCATGAAAAATACGTTTCAATTTGCACGCCGAAGGCATGAACAGTTAACTCGTTTCGCGCGCAAAGGGTGGTCCTTATGTAATGAAAAAAAAAAAGAAGAGGCGAATGCAAATTGGTTCACTAAGCAAAGCGAATGTAAAATGTAGTGTTGTTGTAATAACTACCGTACAGTAAGAAATATTTTGAAATATATATACCTATCTAACTCATAATATTATTATTATTATACCCTTGATAACACCTAACTAACAATACTCCGGTAAATAACTAATAGTAGGCCTACGTAACTTATACTGGTAACAGCACCTAACGTCTAACTAATAATTTGCTAGTAATATCTTGCTAATGATTAGGTAGTAATCTCTGACTAATTTTAATAATTAACAGCTAGTAATAGCTAACTAACAACCTAATAATTAACAGCTAGTAATAGCTAACTAACAACCTAATAATTAACAGCTAATGGTATTGAACTAATAATAATTAAAAGCTAACAATAACTAATAATAATTAAAAGCTAGTTATAATATATAGTTTAATACCTAACTCATAATTAATAATGTATTAATGATTAGCTGATAATATCCTAATTTTAATAATAAATAGCCAATATCATCTAACTAATAAATAGCCAATAGTATAAACTAATAATTAGCTAATAATATCTTATATCTTAATAACCAATAATAATTAATGAATGCTGGAATACTGTATCTAACCAATAATAATGAATAACTAATAAAATCTAACTAACTATAATTAGTGCAATATGGTGACCTGTGCTTAATTGTTGCAAACCGGTATTTTCACACCTTGGTTTTGCATGTGCGTGTGGGACACTTGCCATTTTTTTTTGAGGGGAGCTAATTAGGGTGTAAGTGTCCTTTCGCTTTCGTGAGAAAATGCGACCATCCAGCTCGTCATAAAGGCAGCGTCTTCATAATGGCGTGGCAAGAAGAAACACGACCGCAAAAAAAAATAATAATACGCGTAATAATCTGGGGTGAAAGTACACTTTATTGCGAGTAGTTACCTGCTTTTTTCCCACTTGTTGCATATCGAATTTGCATATCTGTACAAAGGGGGTGTTTGGAGCGAAATAAGTATGGACATTAAGGGATGATGGAATATGCCAGAAGATTTTGTGTCCAGGTATCACTCTTTTTTAGGTTTTAATTAGACGTTTGCTGGGGTAACGTGACAGACAAAATTAGCTTTTGACATGCTTTTTAAGCAATGTTGTTCTCACTCTTCAAGGTTGGATTTATAATGACGCTTTTTAGTCGGAATTCTGTCCAGAACTGCTAACGACCTTCATAATGTTTCCGTCACGTGGACTCATCTCATTGTGGGCTTTTCAGAAAATTATTTTATTCCACTAGCTGCACCATACAAATGTGGTCAACACTCTGCCCTTGAGGTCTATTCATTAGTGGGTCACTTGCCATTGTCTATCCGGGTATGAAATTGAGGCTTTGTTTGGGATCAAAAAGTGAAAAAAAGTGTGCTGGGGAAAATGGCTGTTGTTTAGCTCCTAAATTATTCGTAGCCTAACATTTGTACGTGAACAATGCAATTAATAATTTGGCTTACTTAAACCTGTGATAATACCGTCCTATTGTGTCTCTCATCCGAATTATGTCAGTCACACAGATGCTATAAGAATCGGGGCTAATTATACGCGTTAAAGGTAAACATTTCGGCATGTTCAGCATACGAATGGTCCGCACGATGTATATATTTTTTGTCTAATTTTTTTTCGCCCTCTTGCTGTCTTAATGGGCTCTTTTGGGGGGTATTAAACGTGAGAACTGGCATCGCAGATTGCATGTTAAGATCGCTAAGCCAAAGACCATTGTTGGATATTCATATATGCGCGATCCTAAGGGGATCAAAATTCAGATATTTCACCTTCCTAAAAGACATGTCTTTATTTTTTTCTTCTTAACGCACTTTTGGAAGCCACGTGTCAGTTTTTGCTGACCTGAAGGCCGCCCGGATGAAACCTGTAACACGATTCTTCACTTATGGCGACATTAGGCACGAATGAAGAGGAGTCGATTCGAAAGCGATTATTTTTCTTTAGATGTCCACTAGCAACACACACTCACAAAAAAAAATAAGTGTTGTCACGAGGAAGGTTCGTAGGTCGTTTTATATCCAAGCTTGGAAACAACTGTTGACAAAACGTGCCTTCCATTCCCTATCAGGCCGGAATAGATGGTTTTACCAGAAGAGAGAGAGGGGAAAAAAAACCGGAATCGGGGTGGAGTCAAAGAACGGACATCAAAGCCTGGAAATTATGTGGCCATCAGTGTCATTTCGAGGGTGGCTTGCTTGAGTTGTAATGACACTTTTGGGAGTTGACTTTACCACATTTTTAAAAGGGACCTCCGTTACTTCTGCATTTTGAAAATCAGGGCTCTGGAAGTCACCCATGTGTGAGGGTTCTCATGGGGGAAAGGAAATCCGGATTTCTCAGAAAAACAGGCTGCAATATACTGGCCGAAAAATATCCAGATGAATACCTAGGACATAGTTCAAGTAATGATTTCAGCTTGTCATAATATGACCTCCTATATATCCATCATATATGTGTAACATGTGCCTTTCGACACATCTGCCATCAGCGCATATTATTAACATAAGAGAGAGTACAAAAATTAGATACCTGTAATTATAGGCAGATGTTGGTTATTTAATAAAGGGCCAGGACACCCTGTAGTTGGCAACGGATTTAAAGAGTGACATGTTCGCACGTCAGTTTCATGTACCGGCAAGACATGCGTTACACGGGCGAGGAAATACTGGCACAACATCCGGCTGTTTTCTCAGCTGCAATTACTCCAGTTTTATGGTTAAAGACTGAGCCGAGACTTGCACGCAACTGAAGATTTAAAAAGAAAGATGACAAAGATTACAAGCCCATGTCACACTGCCCTCTCTCGGAAAAAAAAAAATTGTCCGCAGCACCCATGGGAATAAAAGTATACCGGTCACTCCACCATTGTCTTTGTCGGATATTCATCCTCCTTTTGCCGAAATGGAAAGAAGAAAAAAAAAAGCTGGGAATAGCGGTCAAGTCCAGTTATTAAACCAAGGTTATCGGCTAATCTCTGAAATTTCGGAACCACCCGATGATTGTGACCAAATACTTGCAAAAGGGTCACTGACTCGGAAATAATACGGAACTTACACAAGTCAAACAACCTATTGTTAATACACGTTTTTTTTTTCTTCTTCGCCATCACCTGTACTTCCCACCCATTTCCAAATATTCAGACTTCCTGATACGGTGCTAAAAACCTGAATCCATTTTTTTTTTTTTTTTGAAAATAAAAAGGGCACAGTTCATTCACCCTTGTGAGCTTTATTAGCCTTTGTCAGGACCCTGAGGGCATGAAAAGATGCTGATGAAAAGAAAAAAGCTCTGCCATTGATTTAGCGAGGCCAAGGGAAAGGACTGGAACCGAAATCGTTAATGAAATTAAACCCTGCTATTCCACAGCTGTTCACGGTTTGAAACAAAAGTGGGGGTATTTCCAAGACTGAACAGTTGTGTAATCACCTGTAGCTTTTAGCTGACCCGAATAAAAAATATTGCTATTATGATAATATGTACAATATGTACTTAGTAAAAAAGGGGGGCCTCCTAAGTCAATGTTGAGGTTGGGTTCCAGGCTAGTGAGCGTCAGGTGTTAAGCTTGTGAGGTGGGTTAGTAGCTGGTGGAAAAAAATAACAAAAGGATCTTTTCCTGCTGAAGACACCATTAGGAAGTGACTGGATATTGGCAAAAATTCTAGCATCGAATTGTTGCGAAATTGCTGATTTTGCGGAAGGCATGTATTGGAGCGAAGATCCGGTCATCAGAAACGCCCTTTTCCCATTCAAGCCTCGACTTCGACCATGCATATCTAATGAAAAGAAAAAAAAGGCAGGGTCAAGTTGACCCACCTTGTGCGCACTTTTTTATATATATATAACGTTAGCTTGACCATTAGCCTCAGGGGCCTTGAGCTTCTCCCGCCCTGATTGACCTCCAAAAAGGTGCCATGAGAAGGTGCCCCAGGGGATTGCATTTTGTGCAACCTTCAACTGCCAAATGTTGCATTACGTCTGTTGCACTCTGCATTCAGTGAGTGTATATAGCAAGCCCCCCCCCCCCCCNCCCCCCCAATTTTTTAAGTCCATGAGTGGCCATGCGTGGATATTTCATACCAGTTTTTTGATACCCCCAAAAATACATTTTTTGGACAGGCCATCATAAGCCTTAATCCGACTTCCGGCTGGTTTAAAAGAAGATCGTGTGAAACACCCCAGCACCAATAGGATCTTCCTCTGCACCTGTTTCCTATACATTGGGGTCCTTATCAAGTCTATCTCCAGACGCCCACTGCTTCTGGACAGGGGATAAAAAAAATTTAAAAAAGGGGGGAGAAGGCTTGGAACATCCTAAGTTGAATGTTTAAAAAAAAAAAACAGGTCTCCCCCATACTTGGAAACTTGGTGTGAACTTGTCCCAACGGTGATTTCTAGGAATGGGTTGCGCTTAGTTAAGTAAGGAAGTGTCTAATTGGTGTCGGATCATACCCAAAATTGGTATGGTCGGCCTGGAGTTGACCACAAGAATTTGTAATGAATATCTGCAAGGTTGTGTGACTTTCAGCAGAAACACTGTAAAAGAAATTAACCTATACAAGTGCACTCGACATATGCTGCGAAAATTGCATGTGCAATTATCTCATCACAGTGTGATGAATATATATCTCAGCTCAACATGTGAATGAGCCGCCTTCTCAGGAAGGAAACTTTTCCATGAATAATAATCAAAAGTGAGCCCGAACGTGACCGCCATTCATGAGATATTTAACTAAAAATGTGGTGCGTGACCTCTTAAAAGATATCTTTTAAAAGGGGGACATTGCATGACAGTGCTGTTGGGAGAGGTTATGTCAAAATCGGACATTCTTTTTTGTACATTTGAAGAAGAAAAAATATTGTTTTACATGTGATAAACAAGGACGAGAATTCATTGTTCTCCCGGAATAGCAGTTAATTTTCGAAATGTACAAAAGACTGTACTTTACTAGAGGTAGATAATAATTTGCGAAATGCACGGAAGGATGATGAGAATATTCGTGTCGTTGTGTTTTAACAGTCGTTTATAATAACATGCGCAAGCCGTTACGTGACCTCCACGGTACGGTATAGTCCATCAAAAAGCCAGGCTAATAACAGATCAAGTGCAGACCAGAAATAAAAATCGAGAGAGAACATTCACGTGTTACCAGACAACAAAAGAGCAACAGATGGTACAGGGTTCATCATCAATCACTTTTTTGGTACAAGGGGGGAATTGAATCTTTCCCTGCAGGACGTCGCAGGTGTCCTTCTTTTCCAGGTAGGTCAAGGTCGTGTTTTGTTACCTGCATGATGACGATTAAGATGAGGAGGCAGCAGGGCAGTGATGTCAAACAGTTTGTCCTCATGTCAACGGTCAACGGACTCCGAGTATCTCAGGAGCTCCTCTGCCCTCACGACCATGACACATCTTCATCGGATCTGTAATATGCAAAAAAAAAAAAAAGCGACATTACCTGGTGCGTCATGCACTCTTGACCTTCACTTGGGTCGGTAATCAACTGCACAAACACGCGTAATTGGAGGTGAATAATTCATAGTCGTAAACTGTGCGCAGTCACATATTTCTTTAACAATTACTGGGTTGCAAAATCCGCTGTTTCTAAGCCAAATCCTCTTTGTGTTGGGCTTTGGACGGATGTGTAAAAATAAAATCTGACCTCTCACCATGCAAAAGTGATCTTATAGTGTCGCAAAGTACATCAAACATGCAGGTGCCCCCTCAGTAATCGGCTTTTCAGGCGCGATTAAATATGACCTTCCCATGCAACAACTCACGCGATATGCGATATATGGTGCAGGTGATGGCTCCAGATTTTACGCAAGCACAGTCGGGTAAACAAATATTTTTTGGTGGAAAAAATTACTATACCAAACGTTTTATTCCAATGCGGAAATAACAGTTTAACCAACTAATATGGTGTTATGGTGACGCCCATGGCACGTGAACCTAGCAGGAAAACAATAAATTATTTTTTAAAAAATATATAAACTGCTAAGGGTACGGTTTGATGTTAAGGAAGTTTTTTTTATTATTTTCTTTAAACGGAAATACTCGTTTATGAATCGTTCGGAAAATAATTTCCCGTGCGCACTGGCCTTGGGACAGGTGATGCTTGACTCGTGCGCACTTTGCAAAAATTTCGCAGCTAACAGATGAAGACGAAATGGATACTGTTGCATAATAATTATGCAACAGCAAAGATTATTTTGTTTCAAATGTGGTTTTTAACTGACATACAGGTGTGCAAATTTGGACAAGTGTGAAAAATAAAGTAGGGCAGCCAACAATTGGTTACGCTTCAGAGATTAGTATCCGGTAGTTTTGAATGAAAAGCGAGAGTTTGTATATGGTTTTCAACTAACAGGAATTTCAAAAAAAAAGTGACTTACAGCCTTCTCTTTTGGTCCATTGGCAAAGGTATGCTGTAGTTGCTAGGCAGCTTGGAAATATACTGGAAGATCAGTCACCCTTAGCTAACTTGCGATTGTAAATGCTACACACGCACACTCAACGTACGTGGTAGGAAGAAAAGATCAAACAGCACAGCATCTATTGTCACAGTGTATTGATAGATTGTTATCCAAAACTATCCCATCCCTAAAAATAGCCGTACTTAACAAACGACTCGATCACTTTGTGATGAATGATCCCTTTTGGAAAGAAGCAGAAGAAGACACAACCGCTTGATTCCCACGCTCCCAACACAAGAGAAGGACCCCCATCGAAATTGTTGCACCTCACCTGCCCTCAGGTGATCATGACGATATTATAATTCAGAGGTCTCCCCTTTTGATGTAGATCAGCTGACGAAAAATTGTTGTCTAGCTTTTTTTTTTTTTTTTTTTTTTTTTTTTTTTTTTTTTTTTTTTTTTTTTTTTTTTTTTTTTTTTTTTTTTTTTTTTTTTTTTTTTTTTTTTTTTTTTTTTTTTTTTTTTTTTTTTTTTTTTTTTTTTTTTTTTTTTTTTTTTTTTTTTTTTTTTTTTTTTTTTTTTTTTTTTTTTTTTTTTTTTTTTTTTTTTTTTTTTTTTTTTTTTTTTTTTTTTTTTTTTTTTTTTTTTTTTTTTTTTTTTTTTTTTTTTTTTTTTTTTTTTTTTTTTTTTTTTTTTTTTTTTTTTTTTTTTTTTTTTTTTTTTTTTTTTTTTTTTTTTTTTTTTTTTTTTTTTTTTTTTTTTTTTTTTTTTTTTTTTTTTTTTTTTTTTTTTTTTTTTTTTTTTTTTTTTTTTTTTTTTTTTTTTTTTTTTTTTTTTTTTTTTTTTTTTTTTTTTTTTTTTTTTTTTTTTTTTTTTTTTTTTTTTTTTTTTTTTTTTTTTTTTTTTTTTTTTTTTTTTTTTTTTTTTTTTTTTTTTTTTTTTTTTTTTTTTTTTTTACTCGTAAAGGTTGGTAGGAGGCCAGGCAGCTGCAGTGATTTTTTGGAATGGGGACTTTTTTTCGACCTTGAGATGATGATGATGATGGCATCGTAAAAAGAGCAGTTTTTGTTGTTGGACGGAACAAACTCTGAATAGGTAGCGTGAAATTTGCTCGTCCTGGTGCCCTACTCAGCTTTTTTTTTGGTATTATTCAAAAGGGTCAGTTGCGCAAAAAGGAGAGTGAGAATTCGCAAAAAAAATAAAAATTGATTGTCAGGTGGGTGGAGATCATTTGGAAGTCTCATTAGCCACGGGTAAACACTTGGAATTTTTCAGAATTACAGGTGTGTGCACTACTTGCCTTCAAGCCATATGGTTAAAAGTGATTACAGGCTGTTGAGCAATTACGCTGTAGCGAGTACAGTGTGTTCCAGTTGAGACTTCCGTTACAGATAGTTTCCAAAAAAAATTAATTATGATACATTTTAATTTGATAAATGTATGAATACATTGCTATATTATCATATTTATTCTGAGCATCTATTACGATTTAACGATCTCATTTTTTTAAAAGCGAGCAGCTGACAGTGAATATGAGATTGTCCGGTTTTTTTGCTCAAGTTTTTATCGAATTGGGATTTTCTTTTATGGCAAAGTTTGATGCATATCTCCGGCATCATATAGCTTGAGGTCAGTTTTTGTCCAAGTTTTTGTTTCGTCGGATTTGATCAAAAAGAAAGCGTGACGGACACACTGTGTTGCGAGCATCATTATGCTTGGCATTTTGTATATCAGCTTGTATCAATACTGGAACAATTTGCACTCACATTGCAACATGCTCTGCTTATCATTCGTGAAAGAGCGTAAGTCAGTTGATACTATTTTAATTGCCGATTGTTAGCAGATCGTTAATTATATTATGAATGGTGGTGACTGCTCCCAAGAACCACAATTAGAAACTGTACAATCTACATTACATTTTCATGATTGTTGCTGTATATAATACCGATCTTTGTCTCTGCAGTACACCTCAGCTTTGTACTAACAATTTGTCCAGAGGTCATACTTCATGTCACCTTCTTTGTAAGTGTCAGCATCACCTCGCCATTTCTCAAGACCTGAGCCAACTCATGCATAACCAAAACTCCACCTCCCCGATTCATATTTGGAAGAGAGAGAGAAAAAAAGGCTCATTAAGTGATTTGTACTTTGGCGACATGTGTCACACGTACTCTGAAAGCCAAATAGTTTCCGCCTGGATAGAAGGACACCGAGTCTTCATCAGTTGAGAGAGTTCAAGGGAGATGCTGGGGCTCTCAAGCAAGGACAACAACTTATCCAAATGGAGCAAAAGGAGTTGAAGCTTGTCCCGCTGAGAAGCAAACAATCTGAGTGGGAATTGTCCACGATCTATGCCGTAATGTTGTTAGGTAATGGCAGTTTATCCCCAGAAACCATCTAAAAAAAAATAGTTTGCTGAATACAATCTTTTTCAAATGAAGGTCGTAATGGCCTGTAATTATGGAGCATTGTATGACTTGTAGTTTATGTGCAGTCAATTGCCTCGTTAGTTGCGCATGTAAATGGCTGAGACATTAATTGCACGGTGGGTGCGTTGATTAACTGGAGGTTATCGCAATGGCATGTAATTATTATCTTACTGTACATGAACCTAAAATGCCATTATAAGTAAATCATGCTGAATTGTTGATCAATAGATTGTCCCTCACTGAAGCAATCATTGCATATCTTTGTCTCTCTTTTTTTTTGATAACAGGCTGGGGTTGTGCACCTGCTATGATGAATATATTTACCTGAATAACTTTTGATGGAATTCCAGATAACGCATGAGCTTATTGTTCAGATTCAGGATGTCAGTATGGACGTGAATAACTTACCTTTGTGGGTTGAACATACAATTGACACACTGACTATTGAGATCATGAGGTCAGTATCACCCGCATGATTTACCGGTATGCTAATATTAAACACAGCATTTCTCGATAAGTACATGCTGTTTAGCCGGTAATAAACAACTTACCTTATGACACCTGTAGTGTTATGCCATTACACTGAGATGTTGAGAGAATAGCCAGTTGGTCTTCCTTCCTCCTCCGCAGCCCATGCCCCACTGACCCTTCCCTTCAGCTGGACTTGGCTTGCCATTTGTTGAGTGGGAAGGGCTTCAGCAGCCTATCCCAGCACAGCTGTGGGGACAATTTTTTACCTTTTTTCTCCCCCCTCACCACCCTTACCACTCCCTTGCCATTGTGCCCTCTAGGCAGGTAGAGGGTGATCCACCAGCACCTGTTGAGGGGTTAAAATTTGTCTCAAGTTGTTCAGTCCGCACCCTCAGTAAGAATTAGATTGCACCCCGTTAAAGAATAAGCCAGGTTTAACAGTATACCTTCTGGACTTTATTCCACATTTTTTACAGTCAGGACCTTAGACCATGTCTATAAATAGGGAAGCACATCCAACATTGTACAAGTCAACAACTGTCAAACTCTTTAAAACGTATGAAACAATGGCACTATACTTAGGGAAAAAAATATTTGAAGCATCTATGCGCTTTTTTTTCTTAAAGAAGTCAACAAGGCCTATAAACAGCTATTATAATAAATGTTGTGTTCATTTTGACATGCACGTTTCGATTGTCCTAATTGCACTTGGCAATATAATATTGTGAACTAGACAAACTTATATATACAACAACTCAAACATTCACAATGTTCAAATAAGCTATGTGAAAAAGCAAATTAATGGCACGTTCACAGCAAATGATTGACATCGCTTCAGTAATTAACGATCTTGAAATGTTGATCAAGAGTAAATTGCAACAAAGGAACTTGCCAACTGAAGTGCATTTACGACATTTATGCACAACATTATCTCTGTAGAGTTGTGAAATTGTCATACAAATATACCATCACCGTAGTGATCTGCAGTCTCAGTGTTTTGGTGTGTGTGCAAATCACTTCTTACACTTCTAGTCACATTGTGGCACGTAAGGTTCACGCACTAGTTTTTAACTGTTTCATCTTTTTTATATGTGATATGAAAATAGCCCAATCAAGTCATGGAATGTTTCTCACTTGGTTGTCTCTATATTTAAAAAACAAACTACTTCTACAAGTATACTCAAGGTGGTCACTTAATACCATTAAGACAAGTTAAATGATATGACCGACAAGGAAGGAGTGTAGTTGCTGTATGTGAGTTAATTTCAATAATCTGATTTGTCGCAAATCCACAAAAAAACATGCATGATTTTGTACCATAGCACTGTAAAAATGATATGTAAGTGCATGTTAACAGTATGGCAACAATAATTACGCTCAGTTTTGAAAACCAAAATCATCATGAAATCATATGAATACGTTTGAATCACATTGAACAAACAAGCTTTCAAGACAGGCCTACAGAAGAAATTGTGATAATTATAATGAAGTGACCAATACCACTATGGCTATAGCAATTGCAGCAAAGCTTTTCATGACTTTATCACAAGTATTGGCACAATAGTTGGTGTGTTGTAATATGCATTCCATATGCTGTACCAATGGCAGAGTGTACAGCCAACCCAACTAATCCGTACACCTAATGAAATAGTTCTCTGAAGATAAAACCCATGCTCCAGACAAATTGCCTCAACCAAACATGAAGGTCAGGCAATGCGAATATCATTAGTCAGATTAGTTGGGTCGACAGTCGATATCGGTTAACAATTTTCTGTGAATCGTCCAGTCAAAAGATAGGTCAAGCTTTAGTTCATGCATAGGTGACAATCTGCGAAAGCAGATGCTCAGGGAGTGCAAGCAACTGTAGGGCAATTAGTACAAAAATACCACCTATTTTATATACTATTGTTCACTGATGACAGTGTGTTGTGAGAACTGACGAGAATGACAGTATAACTTTCCCCCACCACCAAGCAGTTGCATGCATAATTCCCAGATGGTGTGCTTCGGAAAGAGGTTGTTAATGATCATGCTACACTGCATGAGATGATGAAGACCTTAACATGCACATACGTATGATTACGCAGACCCATCATTTTTCAACACTGATCTATTTCCATTTGGTGCCAATTAATACTGCAAATTACAAGTCGGACTCAAAGTCTCACAGTATTTTAAATTTTAATGATAGAATTCATTTATGAATCTACCAAAATAACCTCATCACTTTAATGATCTAAAAAAGTACGTTTGAGCAGTGCAATCACGTCAACCATAAACAGAAAGAGTACAGCATCACTAACACTTGTGCAATAAAAATAAAATGCATGTAAGGCCTATCCGTTGTTGCCAAAGGTGTGGCAAGTACATCAGCAACATGTCATGGAACAAAATGCCATTTTGTGATGTGAAGAGTGGGCATGTGTCGCCATCTCTAAATTACCATTGAGCCTTTTTACTGACTAGAGGACCATTGGCCTTTCCACGGATTGCCACATGATAAGTAACATCATTTAATCTAATCACATCAATTTTACAAATCTTGCACCAATGACTGCGTGACATTGGGGGTCAATAGTTGTTTCAATAACATGAACGAGGCAGTGAGAAATTAATGGCTCAATTAACTCACATTTGTGAAGCATTGAAAATACAGCCTTCCCTCCCATGAAAAATAAGTCTGTGAATATGGCAGCACCTGAAGTGTTTTTCATGATTAACGTCAAGAGTTACACAACCAACTAGAATGGCAATCTAAATGATCACCAAATAATTGTACATAGTGTTGGCACAGTCAAAAATCCATGGAGAGGTTTCAAGCCAATGAACCTTTTGTGAGCTTGCACAAAACAATATTAAGTAGATTTTTTTATGTGAAAAATTGCACATCAATTCAGACACGATCTTACATTGCTCATTTTAAAAACAGCATGGTCACTTTACAATCTAATAAAAAATAGCTCAATTTATATAATTTACAAAGTGTAAAAATAAGTATGCAGATGAATTAGCACATGAATCCCTGCATAAAGTTGTGTGTCCACAGTATTTTGGCACTTTCCTGTTTATAACAGTATATTGAAAGCAATTTTAACAATTTCCCCGCATTAACAAGTTGTGTTCGTAGCACAAATGTAATTTTTTTTTTTGAAATAACGCTACTGAACTATACTACACAGTCTAAAGATCTCACTTAAAAATGGCCTCGAAATCCTATGGACTTGGTCACTATGTGAACATGCAGAGATTCTAGCTGTCAGCGCATAAAAAACGTTGCATTTCTCTCCATCTATCCAAAATGCTGCAAGTGTTTAATACTGCCTGCAAAATATTGATTCAGGTACCAATGCATATATTTTTTAAAAATCGTCATAGGCTTCCTAAATTCGTTATGTCCCATTTGTATATTATTATCACAGGTGAAGTTGCCTTTCCATATACACAATTCTCTTCTTTAACAATTCTCTTTACAACGACCCTGTATTTTCCATTCATCACAGCACCACTCACTCTCGGAGCTAAAGGCAACCATCTCCCTGAAGTAATTTTTTTTTTCCCAGCACTCCTTTTTTTTTCATATCGTAATGTTTCATCACTTACACTCTTGCTCATGAAAAATAAATTACTGGCAGATAAATTTGAAGGGACGAGAGAGCATTTTTCCATTAGTCGACCTCCACTCCCCAGAGATGTCTGACCTTCCCGTACTGAATATCCTGCATGCACTCTAGTAGTCTGCCGTACAAGGGGTCCTTCTGTTCCATGGTGGGAATGGGTATGGTCCTTCCTTCATAAAAAATTCCTGACACAGGACACACTATGCAGGCTGTCCCACAACCAAACACTTCTAGTAACTGGAAAAGAAAAGTACAAACAATTAGTACACACATTCGGTTCATTACACTCATTCATTCCGACACGAACATTGACAATAATGCGCAATCAATTTTCTCCGCACAGGTCTTACTCTGTTTTCATTGAGGGCTTCCAGCAACTCTCCCATGGTGATGGTTCTCTCCGACACTTTGAACTCGTTCCATTCGACTGCAAGATCAAGGACGCTTCTTCTTGTCACTCCGGGAAGGATCAACCCATTCAGAGGTGGCGTCACCAGCTCTTTTTCTGCATGAATTACAGGTAGGTACTGTTATTTACTGCCATTAATACATTGCCACAATAGATTAGCTCACCTCCATTCTTGTTGAGGAGGAAAACACACACGTTCATAGTTCCCACCTCAGTCAGCTGGTGGTCATCACCAAACAACCAAAGTACCTGTTGGCAGCCATGAGCTTCGGCAGTTTTCTGAGGAGGTAAAGACGTTCTTACTTTACGAGATCAGGTATATCTTAGGCTGTGACCATTAGCCAATCATTGTAACAATATTATGGTCAAAATAACATTCATTATATCTTCATGCTAAACCTAGTAAATATCAGTACTAAACAAAATTAACAAATATAAGAAAAAATATAACACTTTCCACAAAAAAAACCAACCAATCTCGTAGTCACAAGCACAGTACTGTCCTGCCTTACGTATTATTTTATGCAAAGATGTACGTTTCGGATTCAAAACACTTGCTGCTAAATTATGTGGGCTTGACATTTGAAATCCATCACGTGATTGTCACAAAACCAAGGAACTGATGATAATTCCATATCTCTGAGTTAGATTACGGCATTTGGTTGGGCTTGAGGCAATCAGAGTGATTGACAAGTGGGGCTTGTTGTTCATTACTGGAACCACTAATGACGTGAGAGGCACGAAAAGATCACAGCGTGGAAATACTACAGACATCTGCTTATCTTACAGGACTATAATTCAGCAGTTGCCGAGCCCTTCTTCAATTTTAAAGACTGACAGACATGCCTTAGCCTATAAGACGCAACACAAATTTTGGCTGCTACAGATAGGGTTCGGTGTAATTTTAAAAATCCCTACAATCTTTCCCATGACGTACCCTGCAGATTAGATGCTAAGTTGTTGACCTGCTATGATAAAACTAAAACCCCTTCTTTTCAACAACCTGTATATCTCATCCTTGAAAGATATAGGGGTGTAATAGTGATGGATTAGATAACAGTTATTGCACTTGGAAACTGAAGGCTGCGTTATGATTGTTCAGTTACTATCGGTACACCTGGCTTTACTGCAGGGCATAACTTTTATGCGACTCTGTAAGAACTGGACTAGAAAATGTGATGGTTACACACATGAATATGTAGTTGCAGCCATATTTCCTCTATTCAGAACTTTCACCATTAGTAAACAAAATAAACGTGTGACTATATGCATATCTGTTTTACAAAGTTTCAAGTTATATTACATAGTACTGTTGAACTATAATTTTAATAGTATTAACTTTAAATTTATTCCAGACACTTGTATGCAATGAAGCTAACCTGTATGGAAATGGTTGGCCCGTAATTGGATCCCATCTTCTTGTCTCCGCAGCCTCCTGGCCATGCCCGGACATACTGTGGGTCGGCCAACAGAGACACAGGCTTGAATCCGGATGGGAAGTACGGGCCCACAGGACACAGGAGAATAAACAGCAATGCAGAGTTGGACCGGCCAACCCCGAGTGATGGCTGGAAAAGGAAAAATACGAATTAATATGCAGGTAACAGGGCCAAAATGATTCAAAGATGGTCAATGAAGATGGTAACCCTTAGTACAGTAGACTTTGGATATATCAAGACTTCAAGGGACCGCGGAAATAAGCCTGTTGTAACTGAGGTCTGTCGTATCCGGAGTCCACTGTATTACTATTGTAGATTTCATGATCCTTTCTCACCTCCGTCCCGATGAAAGTTGGTCGAATGTACAGACTGGAGGAGAGGGAATGCGGCACCCACTCCTGTTCAATCTTCACAAAATGCTTGAGGCACTGAAGGAACTCTCCCGGATCAAACAATGGAAGCGTCGCTCTATCCGCTGTGGAGAGAAGCCGCTCTATATTCTTGTCTGGACGGTATATGCGAATCTTCCCGTCTACACCACGGAAGGCTTTCAGACCTTCAAACAGCTGCGGAAAAGAATTAGTTATTACTCTGTATACACCGCAGTTCCTGTTCCTGCCTAATCTTGACCTTCAAGCATCAAACTGACATTTGTTAATATTTTTTTTGTGTACTACATGCAGCTACAAATTTTTGTACATTTAGATATCATGCATTACATTAAGCAGGGAATTAATCGACCGCATAAGGCAATTAATTACAGCACATTTTCACCTCTATGGCATAGTGGAAGACTTTAGATGCGGGATGAAGCTTCAGGTCCTGCAGCGGCATGATCTGCGGCTTTCCCCATCCCTGGTCCTGATGCCACTCCACCTGGAACATGTGGTCCGTGAAGATCCTCCCAAAAGTGAGCTGCGATACATCCGGCTTCTGCTTGAGCTGGTCCGGAGTGGCCAACGTCACCTCCATGTCAGAGAACTGAGGGGGGGGGGGAAACCAGTAAGTTTTGCATTCACAAATCTTAGTCGCAAGATCAGGTCATTATCTGACTTTGCATTTCAATTTTACATTTTATTTCATTCACAATTACATACTTGGAATGTCCCTTCTTGGCCCGTAGACATGCAACGAAGGCATGAAGACGCATGATTTTTCACCACCTGTAATATTAAAGAAAAAAAGTAGTTACACATGACCTCTGACAAGTGCACTTACAAGTCTTAGATAAGCGTCGGTGTGATTTGAAGGTGTGACAATTGGGAAGAAGTGTGGGGGGGATATCTCAAAGTCATCTCACGATTGACGCCACACTTCTAACATTTCATTCCGCTCTATCTAATCGGTATATTCGATAAGATGTGAAAGGGGTTACTGAATTTTTCTAATCCTGGCACACCAAGCGAGCAATTACTTCACTCCTTAGTCTGGCTGAAGTGGCAGACATGGCTTCAAGCCAAACCCTCATATTTTTCTCCCAGTTTTTATTCCTCAATATCGTGTCAGCCGCCAATCGGAACTGCTAAAAATAAAACCTCTTTGCTCTCAATTCACAGCATTAATTGATCTCTTGACATGACCGCTACCAGTATTGAAACTAGCAGGAAAATACATCCATTACCTTACCGCTGCAAATTGTGCAATCAGTTACATAACACCCCTTTTTTATGTGTCAGGTGCTGTATAATACATGACGTGCAGCTTCGATCATACTACGAATCATACGGGAATACATGCATAAATGATTACAAAATACCATTGTTGCGACGTTTGGCGTACTTGCAAGGATATTTGTAGTAGCGGTACACATGTTTGCAGCAGGTAAACACAGAACATGCCATACCTTTTATCGCAATCATTGATAACCCATATCTGTAACCTTCAGTAATTGCTGCTGATATTTTAATTTACATTTTCTTGTAGCGTTACCACGTCGGTGCAGTAAGGCATGTCGTGCTCTGTAATTACATGTGACTATGTACAATGTGAATCTAATTAACACAAGTTGCAGCTTCATATGACACACTATTGTTGTCCTGATTGTTGCAAATGTACTTTTCCTCTCAACTTGATGCAAAAAGTCCGCCCAAATTTTCGCACAAAAACGTGAGTGGTGGCCACGTGGGGGTGCACGTGGCCTACCGTATTTAACAATTCTGGATACCGTATCACTTCCAAAATACTCACACTTCTCCGCAGCAGCCGCAGACTTTCCCTGGCAATCATTCCTGCCATGTTGTACACTTTTTTTTGGGGAGGGCTCTTTCCTCTAGTACCACAAACCTATGCCAGATGTCCGTCCTAGAAATAAGGGCGTGTTTGTATATAGTGGAGGGCCCTACAAGCTGAGAAGAAGAAAATAACCCCGGTCGCTTTGAAAGTGCGCGATGTACTGAAAATGCAATTACAAGTCCAGCCCGCGGTTATCAACACGTGACGTTTACACGTACGTGGACTGTGAAGAAAGAAAGAAAGAAAAAAAGAGCAGGTTATTTGGTTGGATTGAAGCCAAGAGACGTCATCTGAATCCAACCATTCAGAGTAGGTTTGTACGAAGGTGTGGTCAGACCCCCACATGTTCCAACAACGCATTCGCCAAAAAGAAAAAAAAGAAAAAGAAAAATTCGCAAAAATTGTTTGCACCAGATCGCAGATGTACAGCAATGCCAATTATTGCTGACGCAGTGGTTAGGCAACTCTTCTTCTCTTTTTTTTTGTAATGATGGAGCTTGATTGGTGAGGTCAACATCTGATATTGCGTAGGTTGTGTATACGTGTATGGAAGCTTTGGAAACATCGCCTGATGCAGCGAGGAATGTGGGGCACGCCCACTATTTACTTGTTTATTTGTTTATTTATTTTAATTAGAGGTCTGGAGACTATAGTGACGTTGGGGGAGGGAAATGGGACATACCGACAAACTTTCCTTTTTTACGTATAAGATGAAGATGGTTATTATTATTATTATTATTATTATTATTATTATTATTATTATTATTATTACTATTATTATTATTATTATTATTATTATTACTATTACTATTATTATTATTATTATTGTTACTGTTATTGTTATTATGTAGGGTGAACACAATGTGTCCTCTGCATGTCGCACTGCAGGGTTTACAAATAGAGTGTACTAGTTGTGCACGTGCCAAATTGAGGTATGTGACCTTTCCGGATTGTTCTCGGTGTCGACCTTTATGACGTGTTTAGTACCTGTCGTCATAGAGTAAGGAATGCGTTTCCAGTCATATCCTCAGATGCCAACCAACAGGATGCAATGCACTGCACCGGGGGGAATGCGGTTCAGAAAAATTTCTTCGCGATTACTTCACAAGTTAGTGCATGCTGATAAAATCCGGTATGAAGTTCCCACTCGGAAATTATGCCATTGTAAATAATTTACAGGGGATTTACCGAGTGGGAAGTAACAATGCAATTGGCGCACAGCTCCGTTTACTTATAGTTTTTCCGGCTAACTATTAGTTGCATGGGGGGAAGTACCGCAGAACCAGTTATACTGCTGACAGTGAGATCTTGAATTCCAGGAATGTTGAACTAGACTGAATCTGGACATTACTGGTTATTGCATCTAAGGTCAGAACCTGTATTTAAGTGATATAATAATGAGTCCTGTAAAATTCAGTATTACTTCCTAGAAAATTGCGGGTGATTATATATTTCTAGAATTTCCAGAGCCGCTTCCTTCCTTCTTTATCCTTATCACCCAATGTGTCATGCGGATGATGAATTGAGATTGCATCAAAGTGACAGCACGTGGCAAAAAACACACGTGATTGTCCTCCACAAATGGTACGAGTAGACATTATGCAAGAAAATGATTGTAAAATGTACGCTTGTCTAAAATAAGAAATAAAATAATATGGAAATGCAAGCAGCTTTTTGGCTTTCATTTCTGTACAGTTTATTCGATGATAATACACTCAATAATAAATATCATGAAATGTTAGGTGCATTAGTGGTTGCTTAGACCTGCGGCGTAGCCAGGAAATTTGTGTGTGTGTGTGTGGGGGGGGAGGGTCATGTGAGGGAAGACGGAAGAGCGAAGAGGCCCGCCGCATGCGAATTTTTTTTTTGCTGTTCAAGCTCACACAAGCTTAGGTGAATGTAACTGACCAGTTACTTATTTATTTTTAATTGGTTTGCGGCATGCTGCTTGGTTCCTTTCGTCAACATGCTCAAAATTTAGACATCCAAAATCATCCAAAACATTACATCCATATCAAGTTTATTGACATCTTCCAGTTATTTAAATGAAAATGCAAGATATTTCATGCAAGATGAAAATGCAAGATAATTAAAATTGGCAACTGACCCAACAGACTCTTTGGGAATTTGCTGAAATATACAGGCTACAAAGAGCGCAATGTATAAATACCAGAAAAATGTGTGCATGGGATAACAATTATAGTACAAGTTGTAGTCAAACTCCATATTCGACATTAGCCTACATTACATGGGAAAAAGAAAAGGGTCACGATGAGAAATAATTTTAAAACTCATGAACGCACTTTTACTGCGGTGGAATCTGATTCTAACAAAAAAAAAGGTGACACAAGCAGTAGTGATATAGGCTAGATTAGTTTTACCATTTTTGTACTGACAAGTTGGCATAGCCTACATCACAAAAAATGACATATTTTATGATTGTGAGAGCTTTGATCTCATCATTTTATGTGTTAAATAAATATTTGAAACATAATCTATGCAGATTTTTTGTTAAAAAACTGGGTCTTTGTAAAAAAAAAACTCGAAAAACCCAAATTTTCCTAGGCAAAAAACGAAAAATCAGTTTTTCCCTGGCCTTTACAACACTAATAGCCCTAACCGTGACAGTTTGGCCAAATCCGGGACAAATGGGCCTCCCGAATGACCCTAGAAAAAATCAGGGACAAAGGATGAAAATTCGGGACTGCCCCGGAAAATTCGGGATGTCTGGTCACCTTACAGTTATTTTCCATTTGGAATAAATTAGTTACATATTCACCACTTACTATATTTGCGCATGTGCGTTTTTATACCTTAAAATAGCGGATTTGAACTGTATATGTTTGAGGTTTGAGGGACCCCCTCCCTACGCTACTGGCTTAGACTATGTCCCCATGTAAAATGCACTTTACCGCTGACGATAGCGATAGCGTGTAATTGATAAATCCGTTTAGTTAATTGCGGAATTACGAAAGTCCGTTGCATGATAATAATATAATCAATGTAAGTTATACAACCTTTACATGATAAGATCCTTTCCGTTGCAGTTATTTGTTAAAATCATGTAAGTGGAATTTTTTTTCTGACACAGGGTAATTTGGATTTAAGAATAACATACTGTATTTCCGCAGTAGATAAGTTTTCGCTATATTCAAAGTCTACTATGTGTAGGTTTCACTGTATATATACTAGGCCCTACTGTACTGTACCCTTGCAAGGTGATGCAATAATTCTGATTGTCTGCCCGGCTTGCGTGGAGGGTTACATGCCTGCCAGGATATTACAGGACTACTTAACAGTATAGCCTGCATTACGTAGTTTGCAACTCCGGATTTAATGTTCAAATACTGCAGAAAGTGATTAGACCATGTGAGTTTGCTTTCTAGTTTGAGGTCATGAACATATATGTAGCCTATATGCTTTTTATTCCATATGCAGTTAGCAGTGTGTCAAAACATGGTTGCAAATCCAGTCCTTCCAGCACGTAGGTCTACCATGCTAAGTATAGGCCTACTATTAGAAAATAGTGGGTATGGCCCAAGTAATTATACGTTTTAGATAGTTCTTACCAGGTTACCCAGCCCTTTCCCCGGGAGCCCAAAGAAGGGTAAATAGAAGCCAATATATCAGCTTGAGGCAAATTCCAGGGGCACTGGCCGCTAACAATCCGAAATAACCTCTTAACGGGGATCACCGAAAGGGATCAGTCATAAAATCGGGGGTGAACTTGTTGTTGGAGACAATAAGAGCTATCTTTTGATGTCCCCTTTCCGGATTCCTCCAGTTGCTTTTCACGGCTATACATATGGGTATGTCCCCGGGAAATGGGTCAGAGGAAATAAAACAATATTGCCACGGCAGAAACCAGTGTCCGATTTCTGTTGCGATTGCGATCACTAATAAGTACTTACTCTTGTTAGTGATTACTATTATTATCAGAGGTATTGGCTACTTGGATTAGGTTGTGTGAAGTCTTCCTTTATAAAGGCTGCAAATGGTCTGTCCTGCTAAAACGGACTTTTACCATTCACGTTTGATGCCAATCGTTCCAATGCAATGGCCCATTTAGCAAATGGTATTGCAATTCAGAACTTCGATGTACTGGTATGGTTAAGTCAGGTCCAATATTAGCATCTAATACATTTTATAACCACTGAAATAAGCCAATTAAAAGTAACTACTTCATAGTAAGCAGGACAGCGCTAAAATGCTAAAATCGTAAGAGCAATTTGGGCAAGTATTTTGGATCACCATGTATGATATGGATTTTCTATATAAATAACTAATTACATATAACACAATCAGATGGAAGTAAAAATGTAACGAGTTTTACACACCTAACAAATGATTGCGTGCTCATAAAATAACTGATATACCTGTATTAACTGCTAAAAACATGCTATTGTGTAATATCAGATCAAGTTTGTCATGTCGCAGAAGCATCCAGCCAAGAACGTGCTGTAGGTCTGGAAATGACAAGGCACCGGCATCGTCATGGGCGAGGTAGTCAATTCATGACAAAGGTACATTTCCTCGCAGAAATTTTGCTTATCTGTTGCCCCATTGTTTTGTTATGTAATGCTGAAATCCCCCTGTCATTCACCCAAGGACCGGTAGGCATAACTCAGAGAACAGCAGCATATTTGGACGTCTAGGAGAATTGAAAAAGTTCTTGAATGATGGGCCTTTTCAGGGAGCATAAAAACCGCTTAATTTTAAAGAGATTTAAATGATTAACAGTAAATGATTATGACATAATCTACGTAATACTTTGAGGCCTGCAACGGACTTTCTGTTATTTCAGACTCGAAAGGTCGGTCCCTACAAACTTCCTAAGGCCACGTGTAATTTTATTCCTGCTATAAGAGACTCATATTTACCTAACGTCGAGTATAACATACCATTTCTTGACCCATTGACGTGAAAAAATGCATTTTCTGGTATGTAATTGGCAAAAAAAGAGACGGTAGAAGATTTTTTTTGGTTCTTCATAATTTTCGGGTGGGCTAATTTTTTTATTTTTATGGATTTTATTAATCAGTATGTAGCTGTGCATTACAGACACATGGAAAGCAGCATGGAAGCAGTGTATTCGTTGCAAAAGTGACGATTTGGCCATAACAGACTTTTTCTGCTATCCCTTGATGTCTGTTACCGGATTCAACTGTATTTTATTATCACATAATTTATTATGTTACGGTACATTAGTGTGTTACACATCAATGCGTTTTAGCTATTACGTGACCAAATTAGTTTCGCTTCCAAATTTTTTTCTTTTAAGAGCCCAGTAGTTCACCAGCCCTCGACTTTCACCATGATTTTACAACCAAATTGTTTTACACCTTCTGAAGGTGCAGTATAACAGCAACCAATCCACCGTTTGACTTTTATACGACCTACCCTAAATTCCTACCCATCCATAGCAAGCAGCGTCTGTCTGCTGCCCTCCCTCCTCATCACACTTAGTCCAGCTCCATCCACATTCTGACCAACAGCCCCATGTTATAGGCCCATATTAAATTTATGAACATAAAGCTGGCACTGCACCTGAGTTGTGTAGAACCGAGCTCTCCCCAACAATGGCCGTGTCCTGAGGCGGGTCCACCTTGGAAGAGGTGCGGGGGTCCCTCTCCATCCCCTTGTCCATCAGGGGAGATCTACCCCCTCCTCTCCCCACACATTTCCCCCCCNCTCTACGTTTGCAAGGCCCGTTCTGTTTGCCGGATTTGTGTGTCGTCCCGTAGTAAAACGAGTTCTCATTGTGTCCTGCGCTTTCTATAGAGGACCCCCGGTTTCCTCAAAAGAACCATTGTTTGGTCGGCGCATTGTGGAGGCATTTATTGTATTAGCCAGGAGCTGGTTTTTACCGTGCTCGCAGCTTTTGTTCGCAAATGCTTTTACATCAGTATTTCTCCCAAGTTCGGGGGGGACGGGACTCCATTCCAGTGAGGAAGCTGGGCCTGGTGTGGAGGTCACCTCCTCAGGTCGCCCACCTTTTTATAGTGGGAGGGAAGCTCTGTCCCACACAGAGGTGACCACTAGGTCAAGTGCACTGGGTGGTAGTGACATGTGAACGTGTTTTTTTTTTTGGAAGAGTGTGTGGGACATCCCTAGCATACGGTGTGAGGGAGAGAGAGAGAGAGAAAAAATAGAAGTGAATAGTGTGGACCACGTGGGATTTCGATTGAGGGAACACCAAGCGGTGGGATTGGGAACACTGGAAATTTTGCGGGAGACCACGTGTTGTGGAGAGACTGCTGCTGTGAGGACTAGTGGGAATGTAAGTGCTGGTAAATATCGCACGTGTAGTTTGTTAGTGTGGCATTTAAAGTACTGCCCAGTGTCAAGGCAAGCACAAACGAGACCAAAATATTCTTACATCATTTTTGGCTGCGGAAATTAAAGATTCGATTTTGTGAGAATTGGACTCATATAGGGAATGTCCTGCAGGATATATCACCCAGTGGGTTCGCAACTGTATTATTATGCGTCCGGAATGATTCTTGGTCCAAACTTTGAAGTGTAATAATTCCGTGCTGCCGTCATAAATCCTTATGCAGGGTGATCAAAAAGTCCGACTAATATGGGCATTTGATGGCACTAAGCTGCTTATTATTTTGTAGCAGTTTACTTTTACATGACTGCTTTTAATGGTTATAAAAAGTATTCGTTGCTAATATTTAGGTTTCGTGTACGAGTAGATTATATATGTTTGGCCTAATATTAGCAGCTATTAGTGATACTAATTATTAAAAGTAACTGTGCAAAAGGGACAGCTACAAAATGAGCAGCTTAGTGCCAACAAAATAATGGTCACATTTGATGGGTCTGAGATTTTTTTAAAACAACAAAGTGAACTTGGAAAAACTGGTCGTAAAATTAGCAAACACCGATGGCTTTCGAACTAATTTTGACCAAACATTGTCCCTAAGTTCGAAAACGTTTTCGGTGTTTTCACCTGAGTGAGGACATGGGCACCTTGCCTTTCCAAATCAGCAAATATCCTGATGGCTTCTGCTAGGAATTGGTGCTTCTTGTTGGGTTATTGAAAAACATCACCTGTTGGTTACAATCACATGCAATGGATCATTACGGGACATCTTCCAACAGAGTGGTTAGATTATTTACGCCAACAGATTAAAACAAGAGCAACAATCAAGCCACATTCACTTGCTTCTATATGGGAGACAGTTAGAAACACACGAAAGCGGTTTCTTTTGTGTAGACAGGTACATTGTTGGCTCACATTCTGCTATGTGTACGGTAGTCCGACGTCCGGAATGCACAAATGGCTAATGAATTGTCTGATTTTTTTGCTATATCCTGATGCCGGCGTGTTGTATCGTACTGTACAGTACTCACTGAGGATAGACGGCCTTGTGTTTCAGTGTTGACAATGAGCAATGCGTTTAATTAACATCATCAAATATTAATCCTATCTTCACTGGTACGGCTGCATGACCACAATAGTACTTCAAACTTAAAAGAATCTCAATCGAGTTGGCAGCACTGATGATCGTTTTTCCACCGTTCCGCAATTTCATGAGAGAAGCCAAGACTTTTACACACAGAAAAATTATAGTCAACGTACCCCGCCACTAGAATACGCTCTATCGCACAATAGCCTTCCCGCCCCCTTTTCCCTAAAAAAAATCAAATTACATCTATATGCCAGACTGAAATAATGACAAGCCTTACCACATAAAGACATGCGTGAGTCAATATGGCACTGGCTGGCTGAGTAGGTAGGTGCCCATTTGAATGGTGCCGCTAAACGTCCAACCAGCTCACTTGTACAGAGCATGAGAGGAAAAGGGTGGGGGGTTGGATAGTGGTGATGGTGGGGTGCGAACAAAAAGGAAGGTCCGTGTATGTATGGGGAGAAAAAAAAAAGGCCAGGCCTTAATTCATAAGCACTCGGGGGGTGATCAGGTGACCAGTTTGTCAGTGTCGCAGCTGCTGGAAGGATCCCTCATAAGCATATCAGAAGAAGGAAGCTGCGTAGGAAGGTGTGTGGTGGTGGACTGGTGGTGGAAAGGAAGGAGGGTCCTTCCATCCATCCATCCATCCCCAGAAGTGGAGGAACCAGTGACACAAGTGGTGGCAATTGAGATGGGGACTCTGATGGAGGAGGAGGAGGACACGTCTTCTCCTTCCTCAAGGTGGATCATGCTTGGGAAGCATGTGAAGTGATTGGAAAACTCTGGAGGTGGCTGGTGGGAAACGCTGGATTGTTATTGGTGCGATGTTGCGTGGGAGGAACAGACCATAGAGGGGAAAAAAGGTAGGGTCTGTTTAGCAAAGAGTTTAAACCCTCGATGTGCTGAGGAGCAATTTGCCAGTTCACGTTTGGAATGAAAAATAACATGAGGCTTGATTTATGGTGTGAATGGTACTATGGGGCTCAAATTGTTTTGGTCTTGAAGCAACGCTTCACACAGACACACTTGCTCACCATGGGGCCTGTGAAAAGGGTTGCTTCAAGACCAGGATAAAGTGGCCAAAACAATTTGAGCCCCATAGTACATATTATCACGTTTTTCAATGTCTAAGTGTTGAATAGTGTTACTATCAGATGGGGATGAACATTATTATCTGCTTATATCAATTTACACCTGATAATCTTGGCACAGTTTAAAGATAACATGAGCCAGTCGCCACTGTATAAATGATTGCAATTCCGCCAAATAAGAGTAACAAATGAGAATGACAGAGGAACAGTGCAGAATAGAAAGTGCTGATAAATGATGGAGGAGGTATCATAGGTTAAAATATTAGCTTAATTATTATATTGTGGCCAAGTAATTGTGGAGTCGTATGAGACTTAGAAGCCTGGAGCATATACTTGATCTATTCATCTACGAAACTAGTCCTACACGGAAAAGGCATTGTGGCATAGTTCTACAGTATACTTGCGTAATGTTGCACCATGAAAGTGAATTACCACACCAAGAAGTTAACCTCTGCACTTTAATTAGTAAAGAAAATGAGGCTAACTGCTGGCACAGTTTCACACATCATCCGATATGAAATTATCGACATTAATCATTGCTCTTGCGCCAGCATTGTCAAAATTGATATATTCCAATTGGTTTGATCGTTTGATATGATTAAGGATTAAAGGACATAACAAAGTAATATAAGTACACATATCAAGCAGAGAGGAAAAAACGCGTACAGCGACAGATAATGTAGGCTATATAAAATAATGTTAATTTTCAACACTTGTACGAGGGAAGGATATGGTAATATGGTAAAAGAAATATTAAAGTAAATAAATAAATTGAGCCAATTTCTACACAAATGTCGTGACATTTGTGTAGAAATTGTAGAAATCTGCATTGTTACATGTAACAATGCACATTTGACTCCGTAAAACCACGTTTAGCTTCTTGATATTATTATTATTTATATTTTATATTTATTCTGTACCGTCGTTACAACTGGCATTGAAAGAGCAGTAGTTACAACCTCGCGTAATGAATTCGTCACGCTCCGTTATCCCGAGTCAAAAGGGTGGGGGTATGATGACACCCGACAATTTGTTAACGTGTAAATTTTTCGGCACCCGGTAATACCATTTGTTTCGGTCTCGCACGAGAATCCTGACCCCCGAAGTCAAGAAGAATGTGCGGGAGGCAGCTGTGACCAATCGCTCTTTGGGTTGCACACCTTTTCTTCTTTCCTCCTTCTCTCTCTCCTCTCTTCNCCCCCCCTCTCTTCTAAGAGGTAATCCTTCCTGTTTTTCGGTGGGTCCAACATTTTCTTTTCTTCCGCCTTCCCGCCGCATCTCATTTCCTCTCCTGCATCCCTGTCTCCGGGTTGCTTTTCCCACAGGACCACAATAGGAAATTCCCCCCACCCCTCCCTCCTTCAGACCTCCCTATCTTTTCTTCTCCCAGAATTTCCAGACCAGTTGGGGGCTGCACAATGTTACCAACCTTCTGATCCCATTAGACTCACCCTGTGCATCGCAATCCGGACACATACAGAGGCTTTAAAAAAAATTATAGGTGGGTTGCATACCCCTTGATTGCGGTCAATGGGGCGCGATAAAAATATGCAGCCTGGTTTGGGGGATCAAGAAGATAAATCGGTGTCCTGGGTGACAATGCTAATGTGACACTTGTGAAAATTGATTGAAACACTAGAGGGGAGGATATGTTCCCACACGTATGTGCACATATTCCCCGTTGGCAAGATTGGTCCTATAGGGAGGGGGGCTTAAGTTGGGGACAAAAGGACAAAAGCATGTATTCTTCCGAAGGGAACCATTGACAACCTGAAGATGCAAGACGAGATTACGTTGGCGACTATACTTTAAACATATGCGGCTCTTGGAACCATTAGGGGACAATACGACCTACAAAAAAATGTGCGCAAGTTTTCAGGACATAGTGATTGATGCTGGGATTTTTTTGAACGGCTTTGGCTATTTCGAGAGACCATTTCCTGCCAACCATTGGACCCAACCCCCTGCCCTGTTGGCGTGATTTCCTCATTTTGGTGTAATGTGGGGGAGACTTTGCGTGTTTGGATGGACAGGACAACCGGGGAAACAATGGGTCGAGTTTATTGTTCAGACCTTTTTTTATATACGGTATATTTGTTTCGAGCAGGGGGCATTGTTGGCGAATGACGTCGGGGGGATGTCCTGCGGATATTTAGGGGCACGGAGTGACACCAAGTATTCCGAATATGTAGCAACTTGGATTTTACTGGTTTGTTGTGGAATTTTATATATAAAAAAGATACAAGTATTGTCTTTTTTTTCGCTGAAAAGGAATGTCACGATGCGTTTGGTCAACTGATGCAATGCAGTAGTGAAGCACGAAACTGTTGTGTAATACGGTCGGCATACAGGTGAAGACAGAAAATCCTAGCTTCTTGGCTCACTATCATCATACTACTAATCCCCTTATTCTTTCCGTCTGCTTATATGTCAATTTTGACTCATCGCCTAGGTAGTTGTTACCACTTTCCACGTTCAACAATTAGAGGACATAATAGTGGTCAGCTTACCCACTTCAATGGATGCAAAACACGCGCTGGTTATAGAGCACCCTGGTGGACTTTGTCCGCGCAGAGACTCATCACCAACGTGCATGTATAGTACTACTTTCCCCCTGAGAGCAGCAGTAGTGTGCAGAGGGACAGCCTATGCGCCAACTGGTGGTGGCCTATCGTACTACGCCCAAGTTGAGGGGTGGACCAAGCAGTGTTGCCAGAATTTGGCAACGAGCCCGCTACTAGTTACACAATGGCAGCGACAGTTAACAAATAAGACAATTACATCACACATTCTATATAGCTCTTCCAGATATCGCATTGTTTATTGTCACGATTTTCCTCTGGCATCTGAAACATCTCATGTTCAGCATGTCTAGACCCTCAGGAGCCTTTGTCATTATATTATCGGGGCACGTCATTTACTCGTCTGCATTATTCGCAGTCTCCATATAATATAGTTGGGCCCTTCCCATTATTGCAATGTCTACAGTGCGTGTTGCGATTTAAACAGCTGGTGTAACTATTGTCGAGCTGTAAAATGTATGTTTGTTGGAGGAATAAAAGACCCCGCTGCAGAGGAACATGCAGAAAAATAATTCTGGGCTGCCTGTTTTGCATGGTGATGCCGTCTAACTACAGCCCGAGAGAGAGGATGAGTATCATACGTGGGTAATACTAGAATGAACTCTAGGGCGACCCTAACAAACGAAGAGAGCTGACCAGTTCTGTACACAGCAGGCACACCACATTTAAAACAAAACGTGCCCTAAGGGACGCAAATAAAGCGAGTGTCTCTGGGCCGGAACAAAACGCTGGGGCTAACTGTAGCTACCTGAAAGCTAATGTCATCCACGTTGGCGCGGCAAGGAAAAGGGTCAGGATGAATGGAAACGCGAAAAATAATAGGACCCATGCAAGGCCCAGTCTTTTTGGCGGGGGGGAAGCAACACTAGCCCTCCCCCGAAAACTGGCGGGGGGAAAATTTTCAATGGGGAGAACTAACCCCCTCTCTCGAAAAGCCAAGAGCATGCGATGAATAGGTTGTTCCGGCCATCACGAGTTTCCATTGCAGACAATCGTAACTTTACGAGCCTCTAATGAACAAACATTTGCGAGAGAGTCTTTTTTTAGGACTCCTAAGCGGCCATTGTTGGGTGGAGGATTTTTCTGGGGCTGCCCATTTGTCCTTTTTTTTTTCTTTTTTTTTGGGATGGTGCCAATGGACAAGTCAAATGTTTCGAGCTGGTATGAATCACTGAGTAAGCAACAATGCTGGGGAAGGGGACAAAAGATGTGTCCAGGGTCCCGATTGATTATGTCAACCTGGAAGCTAAGCAGGTCACTTTCATCTCGGGCTATAGGGATAGATTTCAATCCGGAGCCAAGTCATTAATAGATGATAAGTGCTTGCTCATACCAGAAGCATCAGTCAATGTCGGGATATATCGGAGGGAGTTGATAGATACGATAAGTTCATGTATAGACATTATTTAGCACAAAAATTGGACGCAAAATATTTATGCAATTGTTCAATATGTCACATCGAAAAAAAAAGTCATTTTCAGATCCAATTTCAGCAAAGTTTTAAATCCGTTCTGAGAAATGAGTAGGAAAAGACACGGGGTTTAAAATGTCATCGGATTGTCCCCAACCAGGCCTCCAGAGGCAAGCAATTTGTATTGATAATGAATTATTGATTGTTTGCCTTTTATAATAGCTGTAGAGAGAGGAGGGGCTGGCGAAGGGATGTATCTCTCACGATCCGTGTCGAGCTCCCCCGATTATTCCTGCTGGGGCCTCATTAATCACCAAAAACCTCCCCGCCAATGTCGGTATCGCTTAAAGCAAAGTCGATATGAGGCCATCTAACTTTCTGCACTTTCCCCCAAAAAAGTGTGGCCATTTGCGCCTAAATCCGCCACACAAAAATTTTTTATCACCTATTGATTACAAAAAAAAGTTTGAGCACCTACTGATTTCAAATTGGCCTGCAATTTATTTCTAATCTGCAAATTTCTGCTAGTAATCGTCATAATGAGGTGTATAGTTAAATCCACCTTAGCGAACCATGTGGAAAACGTCCCGCAGTACAAGACAGAGGGAGTGTCCATCCCGGGCATCATGATCGATGGTCCAGGACAATACCGAACGGACCATGGGAAGGTAGCCAACCAGCACAATGTGTATAAGAAAAGAAAGAAGAAGGTCCATGTGACGCAATGACCGAATGGACAAAACTTTGAAAAGCCAACCCGTGGGATAGTTTCTTCGGTAGCTGAGGGACCAAAAGAGTTGCTGGTCAGCAAAGAGTCCACTCTCACACACAGAGAGAGCGCACACATACTACTGTGCATTGCACACACAAAGGCGGATTATGTCCCTGAGGGGGCCCATCGGGACGCCTTCCTTCCAAGTGACTCGCTCGCATTGTTGTCACCTTCCTTTCACACCCAGTCCTCCGCAACAGGTTTTCGAAGCCATTTATCACCCATACTTCACACATCCCCCAAGCAGGACCCTTAATTGTTTGAGGCGACAAGAGGCAGGGCCCTACTTTGAAAAAGGTGCTTATGTCACTGTTTGCTACCGGCTACTGGCATTGCTGCCAACAATTATTGGTACGTCCGGTGGTGACGTGGCAGGTTTCATTGCCCTCCAAAAAGTGGCAGCAGCATCCATTCTGGAGATGGTGTAGGGGGCCAATAAGCCAAATGGATGCTGGCGGGAGAGATTAATCTATACGTCCAGCATTGTGAAGGCGGACATTGAAAATACGGGCGTATTATTCCCTACGGATCCGGTTGTTTCCGGGGTAATGGAGCAAGGGGGGAAATTGATCGGAAAAAATTACCCTGCGCAAAATATATTTCGAGCCACAAGACAAGCAATCTGTGTATAGGAAACCCCCTTGGTTCCCATGATGGCAGCTCTCCTAAACAAACACACCGCACACCCAAAAGAGCTTTTCTTCTGTCCAGCAAAAGACGAGAAAAAAAAGCATCACAGGGAAGAGCGAATCTTGCTAGACAAGCGGCTTTATCGGTGAGCACAAAGAGGAAGAAGGGGCCACAAAGGCTCCTCGAAAATGGTGATTGTGCTCTTGGGATAAAAAGAGGTGGGAGGGGGGGAGACCCTGCATTGTGACCCCCCCAAAAGGACAGGACCCGCATTGTGTGGCCACCTACCAAATTGCTTTACAAATCTTTCCGATTCCGGTCATTCGACACTGGACCGTAAGCTTCAACTCTTCTTACATCTTTTTGGGGACTATGATCATTTGAGTGTGGGTGGCAATCAGCACTTGCCATCAATTAAGATAATGGATCTATTTCCGGATCCAATTCTGGAAAATGCAACTCCATTACCATAACTATGTCCGGCCCATAAACTGGGGGTCCATTGTTAGCTGCCTTGTAAATATGATAGGGCCCGAGAGAGGGAGACCTTAACACAAAAAGAAGTGTCGATTTGTTATAGCAGCAGCAGGGACACAGCGGAAGTATTCTCTCAGTCCCTCCGGACAAAAGAGACCGTAAGAGCAAAGCAATGGGCCTCTGAAAAGAATGTCGCACGGCTGAATAAAGCTCGTTTAAGCTTCCACCCACCATCCGGTCCCTTTTTGCAAAAAGATGCTGCACCCGGAGACACTCTCTTTTTCCGGAGAAGATTAGTAGGCCATCCGGAGAGGGGGAGAAAATAAACAAAAGAGGCAACAACACATTTTCTTGTCCTTTTTTTCCCCCCTCCTCCCCTTTTTTTATTGTTGGAGAGGTCGACACTGCAACACATGTACTGGTAATATATTGCCAAGCGGGGCATGTCGAGCTGATTTCTGCCTTTTGGCAAGACCCGGAGTCTAAAATAGAGTCCGGGTGTGGTGTGCCAGAGAGAGTATAGAGATAGGTCTATTCTACTACAAGTTGTGGGGGTCTGAGATAAAAACTGTTTGAAACTGTACGTGCTATTAAGTAACTAAGTAAGTCAAACTTGTCAGTATGTATAAGTTAGGTTATGAGCTTATATGTAAATACTAGCAGGAGACCCGTTCTTCGCACGGTTGATAGCAATTGCCGCAATGAGAGATGAAACTTCATGAAAAAAATCATCAATTTTGGATATTTAGATGTTAAAAAAGTGCAGTAATTTTCCTCTAATCAGCGGCATGTAAGACGTCAGTGTGCCAAGTTTTAGCACTCTCAGTACATCGGAAGTAGGTTAGACACCCCGAACATACGGACAAACTTTGTGCATTATACATGTGCGAATATTTTGACATAAAAATTGTGACAATGCAGTTTGAATTAAAACGAAATTGTTTCATCCTGTCGAGTATGCAACCCAAATGGCTTAGTTTGACTGCGTGGTTTTCTGGATTCCGGGCGTTGCTTTGCATTTCCATATGTATACGCGACCCCAATTTCAGGGGGTCCTTTCCATTTTGAGCCAGGGCACACTGTGCAAATTGGATCCCTGACCACCCAGGATATGTTAGAAGGCAACTACACCATTTCAATTTCCTCCCCCTCCCCCCTCCCTCTCTCTCTCTCTGTACTCTGGGGTTGAGAACACTGAGCGAATCCTGCATGCTGAAATCGCCCGGGAGACCATTGGGTTTTCTCTTTGTCCATAGGGCGCCCAAGGGGTTTGCTTCGGCCATTGTTGGGCCATTTAGACAACACAATTACTAAAATGTTGACTCGGCTGAAACCTGCGGAGGGACGTTGTGTTTAGAGAGAAAGGTAAGGAACCAATAGAGAAATTATGTCTACTTTTATTAATTTCTTGCAGGGGGAAGAATATGGCGGAAATGCGGATTGATGACTGACCCAGTTTGAAGGGGGGAAAAGGGGGGGGGGGGATATTTTGAACGGAAATCAATTTCAGCAAATTGGAGCTTCTGCCACCACTGACAGAGTGAGGAAACTTTGCGAGAAAATTGCTGGACACATCAGCGTGCTTTTTATTCAAACGGCCCTGCAAAATATGAAATATGTTTTGTGCTGTTATCTATAGATAATACTAGGATCAATCTAGATTATACTTGGATCAATTTTTGTGTGGTAATTATTGACACAATATTAGAAATCTTTTCATTTTAATTAGTGGATGTCACTACACTGTGATAATACGCTAATATTTATGGTCAATTGTGATCTTCGTTGCCTGGCCAAAACCACACGGTTGACAGATTTTCTGAATCTCCCCCACAGCACTCTCTGAGAATTTCTCTTCCATATACCCCGTCCGCAGCTTTGCATTTTTCTCTTCCCCCAGCCCCTCCCTTACTTCCTCCTTTTTTTTCATTTCGGACCGGCAAGGTAAATGTCGCCTCCTCTTTGATGTCGGTCTACCCCAATTAGCCACCGCGACATTCTATTTATTCAACAATAGTTGGAAAACCCGGAGTTACTTTGAAATTTGTCGAGGAGGTGTTTGTTCAAGCCATGTTTGCAATATTGTTTGCGTACCCGGAGCACTTTTACACAATCTGAGATAATTCCTTTTTACATGAGGGGGTTCGGGAACCAAGGGTTTTTCTGAAGGGGGGGTTTGGATGAGTATATTTTTTTTATTCGTGTTGAAGGGGGGGGGGGGGGTAGTATTTGTCTACTTTAGCTAAGAGGAGGGATAGGGGTGGTTACCGTGGATAGTAGTGAGGGTGGGGGTGGAGAGGATTCACAAAAGGCAAATAGGCAAAGGGAACAAACGCCTTGCAGGCTTTCCCTTCCGATTTCCTTTGATGTGCGCTAACCAGATGAGGTTCCCTGAGCGTCACGGGAAAACCGACGGTGGGCCAACTGACTCGGAAAAGGAAGGGCTTTTTCACTTCCCCCAATTGACATTGTGCGGGGAGGGAAGGGGGGGGGGGGTTAGGGGCTTAGGCATGTGCAGGGACGACGGATTGTTGCCTATCGAATTACCCCCGGCTTATTTGCATGCACCAAAATTTTCTTTTTCTTACGGGGAAAAAATCCGCATAGATTTATGTGGCCACATTGAATTTTATTTGCAGTCGGGAAAAAAATTGTAGAAATTCACACTGCATTTTTTTTGTACAACAGTGGCTGGATTTTACTGCCTCAAATTATTTACATGCATGTTTTGAAACATTTTTTTCTCGATTTTACGAATTTTGAGCCCAATTGAATTTTTTCGTAGGGTTTGCAGCAATAAATAGTTATTTTTCGTGCAGTATCTGCCTCAATTTTTTCTAGGGATTGCCACAATGGGGGGGAGAGAAATTGCTTGTATATTGCTTCAAATTTTTAATAAGAAAAATATTTGTTGCTCTTCATTTTTCCCCCCCTTCATATGTGGTCGTGAATATTACATCGTCTGATGCTTGGAGGGAAAAGGGGGTATAAATCCACACTGAATTTTTGGTACAAAAAGTGGCTAGATTTTACAGTTTTGAAATATTTTTTCACTTACAATATTTTGAAACATTCGATCTAACGAATTTTTCCCAAGTGAATTTTCACATGGTGTTTGCAGCAATGAATATGCTTTCGTGCATGAAAAATCGTAGAATTTGCCTTAATTTTTTCTATGGTTTCCACAGGGGGGGGGGGGGTGTCAGATGGACTTATTATGATTTTTTCTGTGCTTTTGATTTCTTTTTCTTTTTCATATGATGAAGTTGTGAATATTACACTGTCTGATGCTTATCAGTTTGCTTCGGGTCCGCAACTTGCTAGAGGAGTTGGGCTGGCCAGTAGCGCCATCATGTCTGGGGTATTGGAACTTGCTCCATTCACAACATCCCCGGGTTGGGTTGAAGAGCTCTGAGGGAGTTGGTGGGGGGAATGGGGATGGATGATCCACAACGGGGAGTTCTGAAACATGGCCATCGGCATTCATAGATGTGTCAAATGGCTACGGGCAGGGAAGGGGCCGCCGCCAGTCAGCCAGCTTGTCAAACGGAGAGAGAGGGCCACAGGTGATGGTTTTTTTCTCCCCCCAGACAGTTTCCATGGGACAACCGGCAAGTTTAGGCTATTAGAAAATTGGCCCCACATTTCTAAAATCATTTAAAAAAAATCATGCATGAGTTTGGAACACTTCTGTCAATATTGTGTGCAACTTTTCATTCACCCTGCACCCGAAAATATGTCACGTCCATTCATCCTAATATTTCATTCCTAAAGCCAGTCTGGAAGCAATGCGCCTGGAAAAACTATACCCGCGACGAATAATGGGTTGTGTCTGTCTATGGCGCCTTGGAGAACTTTTAAAAAAAAATAAAGAAAAGGTTCACGGGACATCGCGACATTGGAAACACGTGTTGGGGGGACTGTCATATTTTAACAGCAATGAGAAGTGTGTTGCGGCTCCTTCCTCGCCACATATCTTTCTATTTTTTCCCCCCCTTCCCTAACCCACCACCCAACCCCATCCATGAAGCCTGCATGGCTAAAAGGAAAGATGAGCTATAAGGTCCATTGGGAAGCTGGGGAGAAGAGAGAAAAAAAACGCATTTTTGTATGGATGGGGGGAAGGGTCCTTTTGGACCTTTGTGACCGACCATACCGCTTCTGAGTTCGATGAGGTGTGTGTCTCCTCCGAGATGAGTCAATTCCACGTCGCTAACAGTCTGGATCAGATTGTCGGGCATGACCGCTCCGTTTGAATTTTGTATGCTGCTGCTTCCTAAAACGAGAACACGAAAAAAGAAAGAAAGAACATATCTCTTCCAGGGTATTAATCTTAAGGCATTATTTCAGATCCCTTTTCTTAGGGTGCAGTAAGCCATACTGTTTGGAAAATAGTGAGAGGGGGTGGGGGGAAAGAGAGGAAAAGGGTATTTTTGGAGAAGAAAGATTAATTTGTTTTGCCTAAGCGCCGACACTAACAAAAAACCTGGAAAAGGACGCATAATTTTGGCATTCAATATGCTGTGATAGAAATCATATTTGACACTGGGGCATTGTTACGTGCAATTTCTGTTGTGTTCTTTGGTATTATTGTTAGTAGGTGCGCCTTATACAGTATGCTGGACATTAATAGTGGCGCCACTAGCTTTCGTTAATATCGACCATCGACCCTCTGTAAAGGACATTTCGATTCGCTCTTTTGCCTCTGTAGGCTCGTGGCGCCACAAGTAATGTCTAGTACTGTACAATAAGGTATTGACCTTCCAATGTAGAAACTCTTGCATACACTGCGTATATATATCCATTCTACATGCTCGGTACAATCGTATATATAAGAGAAGCCCTGACTAGCTTCACAATGGGCACCTTTTATAGCAGGGAAGCGGGGGCCAGGCCTCTTCATGTTCAATTACAGCTTATTCTGGCAAGCAAAGAAAAGGAAGAGGGAGATACAAGAGCAAGAAAGGAGGTCTCAAAGAAACAATAACCAGGCCGAGGTCCTGACAACGGCAACGACAATGAAAAGCTCGAGAGAGAGAGAGAGAGAGAGAGGAAGAAGGAAGTGGCTCCACTGCTTGCTTGCCCGGTTCTTTTCTTTCCTCCTCAGTTAGGTTGCTTCAAATTGTGGGCTTTCAGATTTGATTGAAGCAGGCAGTAGCAGGGACCATGGAAAAAAAAGAAGAAGAAAAAAGAGGGGGAGAAGGTTGTGTTCCGGACAGTTTGGAAGAGCAGCTTCCAAGTTTAATAAGAGAGAGGGACACACAAGCAGGACAGCAAAAAAAAAAATCAAACAAAAATATTGAAAATTAAAGGCTAGTGTTTTTGGTGTATATACACACAGAAATGTGTTCGTTATGGGTTTGTTTTCCAACATGCGGAAGTTCTTATTCAATTGGGCTTGTTCCCCGAAATATAAGGGAGGAAAACAGCTAGATCAAAGGGTGCTGGGAAGGACACAAAAAAGTGGGTATTAGATCCAGATAATTAAGGCCTTGCATTCTTTCCTTCTGAGGGAGTAATCATAATTGGTGCTTTCCGGTGGCTGAGGGGGAACTGCTGGGGTAAATTGAAAATGTAACTCGCACGTCAGTATCTACGTAGAGGTTTATATAATACAGGGTCCAGCGCTTTTGGAAAAGGGCAGGAGGGGTGGGGGGAGGAAAAAAAAAAAGAATGGCCGGCAGAAAATTTCCCGGGCGGCTATTTTATGAAAGTTTTGTTTGGGCAGGCTTTTATTTTAACCTAATTTTTTAGGCCTGGAGAAGGCTCCCNGGGGGGGTTAGTAGGGGGAGGGGGAGGGGGGGGGCACAAAAGGCACGGGACAAAAGCCAGTAATGAGTTTCGAAGGAAAATCATCTTCCATTGTCATATAATTCCACGCCATTGTCTGGAGTCCGAGAGCAGTGGGGGTCTCCACTATAATATGTAATTGGCAATGGCACAATTGGAGAGAGTATACGGGCTGCTTTGTGCAAGTGACTTGGGGAAAATTGCCACCGCCGCCTCCGTGCGTCGACTCCACCTCCCCTCTACCACCCCCATGGGTCTGTCGGATTGATATGTTAACCGGTGGACCCTTTAAGTCTGGAAGTGATGAAGTTATGAAACACCCTGTACAATTGACGGACAGTGGAAAGGACAACTCAGTGGGCTATGCTTGGACTTAAGAATGGATATTCTAATGTATTCCGTTTGATCCGCGGAAAAATCTGGCCACGAGAGTACTCAGGAGGATACGAGTTATCCGGGGGGATGGGGCATGATTACCGGATAAAACAACCTTGCACTGAATAGGAGTCTATGTTAAATTTTAAGCCCATTTTGAGTCTCTATGTAAAACATGGCGTACTACATGTGTTCGGCTCTTTACAACTACTGAAGAATTACCTTGCTGGAGTGCTGTAACCATGTTTGCAGGGTACAGTTCACTTTCATCTTGTCCTGCTCCACAGTTTCTGAGAGCACAGTCTAATTAATGCTGGAACATTGTCAATCTGCGTAATCACCTTTCCCCCTAAGTACATATAGGTTAACCAAATAATTCGCAGGATTTTCCGGACTTTGTAACCAATACACAAAAAAAAGTGCCCAGAGGCCACCCTCACTAAGTCGTCGACCTAATCATGCAAATAGACATGTACTGGGGGGCGTTTTTCCTCCCCCTCCCCCCTACCGCCCTTTAAAATTTTTTTTATGTGTGTATAGATAGTTGGATGGAAAAGACAGCGTTACCGAGCGGGGACGGTCATCTCATTAGCACAATAAACGGAATGGGGAGATGCAGTAGCAGCACCCATCATCCATCCCAGTTTCCCCTCCCTCCCTCTACACCCACCCACCCACCCCCGTCGGCCTGTGCTTTGTGCATTGGCCATGGCCGCGGAGCTTTAGGGCTGGGTTCGTTATCTGATAAGACCCGGCCAGAAAGGGACACAGGGACAGGACTTTTCATCTCTGTTTTCGGTCAGAATGGAGTGGCAGCAGCACCGTTTCTGAAGAGACACAAGATCAAAGGATTGGCCCATAGGCTAGCTTGAAACCCCAGCCTCATTGATATTTCATCCTTCGCCTCATCATACAGAACCGGCCAACCCTCAGTCTCGTCGAGTGGAAGAGACATTAGGTTTCAGTGAAGAACGAAAAACAAGTAGCAAGAGTAGGAGATGGAGGAGGAGGAGACGGACTCTGCTTGCCCAGCAGTCCTATAGAAAATGAAACATCCTATGTATACACACAGCTTTTATGTATACGTCTGAGACCCAGCCAACTGGGGAATCATTATGCTTCCAGCCTAATTCGCTGGGTTTTAGCTTTTCAAAATAAAAAAGGTAGCCCTTACCAACATTATACATGAAGACAGGGTGATGAATTCGATTTAAAAATAAGCAGGATTATTTTTTTCAGAGGACATATCCTGAAGTCTTTCTGCATACTGGTCAGCTTGCATTTCCTATGAGGGATGAGCTGGGATGCGGGATGGAGGAGGGTTCCTAGTGAAGGGGGGGCAAAGACGCATTTGCTAAATCCCGGCGAGTTATCCGCTTCCGCCTAAGAGAGAACATAGGCTAATTACACCGCATTTCGCGTCCCGCTCGGGTGCTGAATGAGCGACACAACGCAGCTTTTGGTCGAGAATGCGTTCAAAAGCAGGAGCTAATCTGGCCGGACCCGGACCCTAATGAATTTGGGCTTTGACGACACGGACTATTCAAGCAGGGGGGTGGGTGGGTATATGGGGAGGATGGGGAGGAGGGAGGGAGGGAGGGGGAAAAAGGGGGTTGGCTCCAGGGATTCAGAGGGAGACACACGAGGTGGACATTGTGGCTCTTCTCTGTTTATCCCCCTCGGGGAGCCTTTGGCGGTCGAAAAAGGTGAGGTTTGTAAGCAAGACTTATATACTCAGGGAGAGGTTTTCATAGCCCTGACCCGTGACTTACAGCCAAAGATATAGGCAAGGCATTAATCATCCCCGTTGCCTTTAGGCCTGCTGCATTATGGGGCCTCATATTTATCCGCTGGAGTGTGCAGTTGAGGTGCATTCATTCATTCAGGCATTCATTGAGTGTATCTCAAGACAGAAACCGGACCTGTGCCTGCTGTGCTACGGGGCCAACTAAGCGTACGAGAGTCCATCACTTAGTAGTAATGAAACTGAATGTGTATAGGGTTGCTCAAAGGAAAACGGGGTAAGTTGGCTCCAGGGATGGGGGGTATTTTGAAAAGGGGGTATCTGGAATTGACCAGAGGGGACATTTGGTGACAATAATTCTCCTCTGTACTCCTTTGCTTTCTTGATGGGAATGAAGAGCTGCAGCTGAGCTATTTAACTTCCGGAGAGTCGACGAGAGTATCTGTGTGTTCTCCGGACGACATTTACGCCCGTTTTCTATTAATTCCATGGAGCCTTGGGGTTATCACGCGTCTGAAGCCTTCTGCATGTGAGCGGAGCAAATGGCATGGTGCTGGCAATTCAAAGACTGGCTAAGAAAACTTTGAGAAAACGGCTAAAAGGAAGGCCTGTTGACGCTTAAGCCCGTTTCAATGAAAATGAAACATGGCGCAAAGAAAAGGTCGGATTTGGATGGACAAAAATGACAATTTTGGGACCTAGGTTGTTGACACTCGCTAGCTATAAAGCAGAAAGTTTGTTGGTATTTATGTATGTTACGGCTGTTGAACCCACTTCCGGAGTACTTGGCACACTGACGTCTTCTGTGCCGTTGATTGAGGGGAAAAGTTCGAAAATTGCAATATTTGGACTATAAATTCCCAAAATTTGTGAGATTTTGTTTTGAATATTTCGAGTCTGATCTGCGGGTCTCGGACTTTTCGCCCCCGCCGTTTCGCCCAGCCCCGGCATATTGGCCCCCATGACAATTTCGTCCCTGATCTGCTGCAATTGTGGGACAGATTTCTTTTATTTATCAATCACCGTACGAAGAACAGGTCCCCTGCTAGTTCCATATATATCAATGTAGGGATATATAAAGACAAAGTGGAATACCAAAAAAAAAGGCAAAGTAAGTTGTCGCATTAGGAAGCAAGGGGAGAGAATATAAAAAGTAGAGAAAAGGGGGCGAGAAAATAATGGAATTTGGATGAAGCTAAAGAAACCGGAGTCTTTTCTTTTCCTTGAGTTTGGCATCGTAAGTACCTAGCAATATGTCTTGCCGGAGGAACAAGAGGTCTACATTTTTCATGTTGGCTTTGGCGGCGAAGGTGCACTTTTATGATCCAGTCGTCCGTGTCCTAAAGAAAAACTTTATACAACAAACAGTGTGAGGGGGGAAAAAAAGAATTAAGAAGGGGGGGTTGCAAGAGATGGATAGGTCTAATGGTATAGCTAGGGAGAGAGAGAAAAAAAAGAGTCGGGTTGTATTGTGCCAATCCTTTACTGGCTATTGTGGAGTCTCAGGGCCTCTGCTTTTAAATATCAGGCAGTCATTGTGACTGAAGGCTATGAGGGGTGGGAATTTGGCAGTGCACTCTAACCTTGCACAATGCTGGAGCGTGATCAGCATTCGGAAATCATAATCAAGGCGCTTCGACTTTGAATCTGGAGGGAAGCTAAGTAAAGTCGTGTTGGGGACTTTTCGGCAGTAGCTATACTACCTTCCCCCGCCCCAGAACAAAGGCTTTTCTAATAAGGATTTGGACCATTCATTCCTACGCGGCAAAGAGGCCGTGCAAGGAGTCCTACTACACAAAAGGGAGGGACCTGGGATGGGGAAGTAGGGAGAGGAAGAGGAGGGGTAAAAAAAAAAACCGTTCTCTTGCATTGCTCAGCCTCATTTAACAGCGGCCATATTCAATGGGCTTTGTTGTGCTTTTGCACAGAAGCTGCAGGATAAGAGAGACGGAGAGAGAATGTACAATAAAAAAAGGGAATGCTGTGTAAGTTAGATTTTTAGATTCAGAAGATCTGCATGATTTTGTTTGGCTAATTTTGCACATTTTTGGTTCAAATTTGTAGAGCCTGGACTGAGGTCTAAACCAATGAAAGGCTTGCATGTAGTCGAGTAAGGATATGATCTTACTCAGCACTTAACTGAATGACCCATTAATATATCAAAAAGCGAAAGTATTTGGAATTAAAGCTCAATTGGACGGTGTTATGCAAGAATGAGTTAACCCACATGAGAACAGTTTTGAGATAACAGGGCATACCTGTGAAATTAATTCAGTGTTTTTTTCGGTCATTTATGGCAGAAGTATGCAGATTTCTCCAGCGTGATTTTAAGCGTGAAATCATTTTGGCGTATGTTCCTGGGCTTAACTCAATTCTAACATTTTTGTGGTTTGACCCATTATTGCATAACAGCGTCCATATCTCTCTATCTCTCTATAGTATATAAAACAGAAAGTTTGTCTGGATGTCCGGACTACCTAACCCACTTTTAGACTACTACTGAGAGTGCTGACACTTGGTACACCGATGTATTCCGTGCTGATGATTCAGGCAAAAGTTCTAAAACTGTAATTGTTCTGTATATGATAATAAATTTTACATCTCTCAACTCTTGCCACATTCTTATTCACGTATAAGTATATATGCTGAAATTGACAAATAACTCAGATATTTATACATTGGGCTGCATTTCTGCTGGGTCTTGCCCCCCCCCCCCTTCCCTCTACCCATTGCACCCGTGCTTACCAGTGACTCATGAGCTTAAAGTGCAAAAAGTTACTTATTTTTAAACAGTGCCATTCAGCATTTTGCGTCATCCCAAGCGCAATCATTACAGGGTTGCAAAGGATGCGGTGCGAATCAGTAATCAAGACGTGCTGCTTTTGGCTTGACTGCCAGGTGATTTTATACTGATCGATTAAATCAGCTTGAAGATTACACCTTGAAATCAATCGGGGCTTGGGAAAATATTATTCTAAATTTTCTCACATATTATTATCCAACGCTTTCCAGTCACAAATTTGTCTCATATTGCTGTCATACGAGCTATTATTTCCGCTCATTCGCCTGTACTGTACGATGAATACGCTAATCTCTATCCGACATCACGAGGTTAATGCCAACCCACACATATTCGCGCAATAGCAAGTTCTATAATCTACATCTACTTGTTTATCAACTATGAATAGCTGGGGAGTCTGGCTCCATTATAATTCTTCTGCTGACCTTTAAATTCGCGAAATTGAAGTTACTCTTATCATACCGAACCAACTATATATTGAAACATATCTGTCTATTTTACAGAATCCTTTTCAACAATCCTTCCTGGAATCGACGTGTGGGCGACATATCTTCATACGAGGTAAGTGAGACATTTTTGGTCTTTGAAAGGTTCTCTCCAGATGTGTATTTCTAAGGTGAAAAAATGGGGGTTGACTTGGCAACCAAGGTTAATGTCGCGAATTATAGTCTGAAGAGATGCTGAAGGGGGAAGAGAATGAATAGAGGCTCGTTTATTATATAAGTAAATTGATTGCATCTACTGGTTGGAGACGTTTCACCCCGTTCAGAGAACATAAGAAAAATTCCGAAAAATATTTATCCTTGAAAATATGGGTTCATTTTTATGAAGCCGGTCAGGAGTACGGTTCTGGCATTCCCCTCAGCCCAAGTCCTTACCCAATTTGACAGTGCGGAAATGACAACGTGGCAACTGGAAGAGAGGGGAGGGGGGGAGAGGGAAAGAGAGGAGGCGGAGGAGGGTTGGGTTTAGGAGATTGGGTCTGGTGGTGTGTCACTTTGAAAGTGCCATTCCGACCCGTCGATTGTTCAACCCTCGATGTCCTCAACGGTGGGTCTCTCCTGCTGAGTGGCACCTGTGAGGACAGTGTACGGTAGGGTCCCATTTGTACTCGTTGAAGGGGGGGCAAGTGTCACGTGGCCGCAACACGTGACTGGTCCGCCGCATGTTTGAAACGTGGCGAGTGTGTGGGACGTGAAGTAACCTAATATTAGTCGCCAATACTTTAGAGAACCATTATAATTAACTAAGCAACAGCAGCTGCTAAAATAAGCTAAAATAAGCCCTAAATTAGTGGCACATAATAAATTAGTGTGCCAGATTTCAGCACTCTCAGAGATGTGGAAGTGGGTTAGATAGCTCGGACAAACATACATCGATATGTACTCTACAACCTTTCGCGTTTAGAGATTGGCATGTAAATTCGTTTGTAAAGGATAGCTGTTTTCACCATCACCAGAGGGGGCTGAGGGGCAAAGCTATATAAGTAGGCAGGAAATTTGTTCAGAATAATCGAGTGCACTTGTTCATTACGCAGACACTGCACATCGAGTAATTGGCAGAATAACCCGTACTTATCGGGGGAAATAAATCGATGTGTGACTCATGAGGCTCGAAATTCCCAATGTCTTTTTGCGCCTTGTTTAATCAAATATTGCTTTTATGCGTCATGCGTCACAAACTCTGATCCCAATTAATACAAGCGCGTTTCATAACTCGCATTAAAGAGTCAGACGAGCAATATTAATACGCGGATTAGTAAAGTTAGTTGCCTAAAGTCATTAGTGGATACTGTAATAGAGTAGATGATTGAGGGAATATCAACATGTTCCGCTTGAGATGCAAACCCCCTTAACTGCGATGTGCCATATTGCTGGGGGGTGTCCTTCTCGTATATCTCCTAGAAACGCGCCTTATTGAGAGGAGAGGCCAAGCATCTCCCCCTATACCGTCTGCTGAGAGAGGGTTCTAAACCTAGTTTGCTCCAACTTCCTGAATTTGTTACTGTCCGTCGTCCGTCGGTTATATAAGGTGGTGACGGGCCGCTTCAAGTCGTTACTGGCCACAAGAAAAGTGCCGGTAATCGTTCCATCATCTTCCAACTAAACGTTTTCAGGCTTCTGATCACCTATCTTGTACTGTACACCAGAAGGAATAGACTGTGGTAATCTTATGTACGACTGACTCGTCACCAACGTGCGTGTAGTACCATTTTCCTCCTGAGAACGGCAGTAGTGTGCAGAGAAGGAACCTGCGCGCCATCTATTAGTGACATATTGTGCTAAGTCTAAATCCAGGTAGTGTTGCCATATATTCGACACAGCCTAAGATAAATGAAGAGTAGGCCTATACAGGGTGTTTTAATATTTTTGTCCGAACAGTTATCGGAAAATTGCACGTAGCTGCTACTATGTAAGCAGTGACTTGCAAAAGGTGATTTTTCGGAGGAACTGAGAATATTCCCTGCGAATCGTAGGCTTTGAGGGTAAAGCCTAGAAAAAAGAGGGTCACACATGCCATGGGATGTGTGAGCCTTTTTTTCCTTATTCCCCATTCCTCCGACGAATCACCGGTTGCAAGTCACTGCTTACAAAGTAGCAGCTACGTGCAATTTTCCGATAACTGTTCGGACAAAAAAAAGTTGAAACACCATGTATACAAGCCAGGCTGTAAGTTCAGGTGCACATATGAAACCGGCATTAATTATCTGGACAGAATGGCACAATTTGTCCTAAATGATGCGACGTTAATTTGTCTCCGCCTCCAGAAAGCGGGGGATAGGACAATCTTCCGCTTTTCCCCTTCAGAGAAACCGAACGACAAGTCCCAACCGCGAATCTCGGTAATAAATGTTTCCTAATACGGAAACTCAAATAATATTGTCTAACTTCCGAAATATACTGGGAAGGTGGGGAAAGGTTGTAGCCTAATTAGATAGAAAAGATGATGGCTCTGATTAGGCTTAAGGCGAGGGGGGGTTGGGAGCTTATTGATTTGCAGCTGAAATTTCATTCATAAGATTGGCTAATACCTTTCAAGTTGCCTCCCTCCCCCCCACCCCCTCTTGGAAAGTTTTGGACAAAAACTTTCCTACCGTTCGTTTTATATAATTTTTTTTTTCTCCTTCTTCCCTTTACCTTCCTCCTTTTCCCCTTTTGAAGTCGGGAATTGCCGAGGAAAATCGCATAAATGCCCGGGCTCTCACAATCGAATTGTTTCTGCATGTGTCAAAACTGAATATTCCTGGAAATGAGAGGAACTCCCCCGAAAAGGGAAGGCTTTAGAGAGAAATAAATCATTTTGGTGCCTCGCCCTCCCAGCACCCGCCAAAAGAGGGCGCCCATTCAATTTTTTCTCCCGGAAACTTTCCCCTGATTGTCTCAACACCCCCCCTTAATTTTTTTTTCTCCATGGAAGCAACCAGCAGGAGCAATAATTGTTTTTCTATTTTTTTTCCCTCCCCCTTCAACTAGAACCCCCTGGTTCTCCCCTAGTTCCAGTACCAGAAAAACGATTGGCCCAGCTCAAACTGGAACAAAGTACTCATTCCTGAAGCTGACAGAAAGGGAAATTAAAATATAACTTCTGAAGTGCCTCATTTACAGTAACTACGTACCAATTTCCGCAGCCATTGTAGCTTACTAGGGAGGGCCAAGTCTGGAGCTGGGGGAGTGAGGCGGGGACTTTTTGGAGAGTTTTCGGGGGAGTAGAGAGAGAGAGAAGAGTGGAGAAAAGTAAAGTTCTCCCCTTGAATGGAAGAAAAAGAAAGGTGAGGCGCGTCTGAAAGAGAAATTACCTTCAGGTCGCGCTTTTTCGAGGCCCCCAGGAGGCGATGTGGAGCTAATTTAGGGCGTAATAAGTAGCTGGGAAGCAAAAATGGGTCTGGCGTCGACACCGTGGGTATGGGAGGTGATGGTGTGCGGGGGGGTTTACTCCGAAAGTTTGCGAGCAAAACTGGGGAGAAAAGAAAGGGAGGCCGATGCTGAGGCTGACAAAGGACACTATCGCACACGAAGCTTAAGAAGAAAAAGAGAAGAAAAAAAAATGTCGGTCGGGGGTTGACAGCTAATAAGCTGGAAAGACATGGAGGCAAGAAAAGAAGCTGAAATAAGAGGTTTACTTTGAAGCGGTGATTGTTGTGTGGGATTTTGCCAGAAATGGCGTGTGTTTATAGGGGGAGTAAATTAAAATCGCTGGTGTAAGAAGTTCAACTTGAAAATAAATTGAGTAAACAACTCTAAGCTGAACCGTTTTCGTCTAATTTTGATATATCGCCTAAAATGAACCGTTCAATGTACTAATATTAATTACAGATAACGTTAGCATCACTTCTTGTATATTGTATATTGTTACACGAAAATTCGACACATTTTGTGGGACTTCAATTTTAAATTTTATTATTTGGCGATGCACGTGTATTTTTGGTTCAAAATCAATTGAAGCGTTGACATGGGAAAGAGCGTAAATCACAATTAAAATTAGGAGCTAGGCAAAAAACAAATTTTGAGAACACCATGAAGCATATCTTATTACACAAATTGTTGGATTTGTTGTACAAAGAAATAAAAAGCCAATGTGATGAAAGCATTTTATGCGTTTAATATTTAAATGTAGGCTACTTTTTTTTCCTTTTTGAGGCACATTTTCATGTCAACGCTTCAATTAGTGTGGACTCAGACAATCACCGAAATTAAGTGGCCAATTCCAACATTTTAAAAAATTTCTCTAACTATTACTCACTTCCTCACTTCAGCCAGTAATATTGCCTAAAATAGTACGTGCTAAACTCATCACTCTGCAATTTAAATATGGGCGTCAGATCATCCCACAAAAGGACTTGCAACACCCTGAATGAAACGATGTTGAAAATTTTTCACACAAAAAAAAACCACCCCCTCTCCATTATTATAAAAAAAAGAGAAGAGGGGGGGGGGGAAGAATGGTGTAACAATCAATTTGAGCGATGAATGTTGTNGGGGGGGGTGGTTTGAGGGGAACAAGCCAAGCACTAAAGCTTTGTCAGAGCTCAGCCATTGTGGAGAGGGGAACACTAGAAAGGTCCCCAAGATCGATTGGGAACTGCAGCTTCCAGACAAGAGGGGTGGGAGAGATGCCTGGAGGGTTAGGAATGATGATGATGGTCCTACCCCAACACTTGGACCAGAGGGTTAGGGTTTTCTGCTCCTGCGAGTTGGACAACCCAACAGCCTCTCTTGTCACACGCAGTTACATACAAACAGGCGCAACAAAATTTTCATACCTGTTTTTAGTGAGACCGCTGAATTTTTTCCTTCTAAAAAATATCTTCTCAGCACTGCTTATCCGAATTGTGTATTTTTAACCCACGGTGTATTTACCAGACGAAATTGGCACTTTCTAGTTTTATTTTTTCTCCTAACTTTTTTTCGCTCCCCACCCCCTCGAGGTTTCTCTCATGAAGAGGGGGCTTCCTTTGCACAAGGAATTAACTCTTGAGTTTCGCCCGTTTATAAAATGTTAAGGAGATAAGCAGCGTGATGACATGTCTTAAGCATACATCTGGGGTCTGTGTGCGAAAATCAAACGAAAGGTTGTTTTCAGGGAGAGGGTTCACATATCGCACATCTTTTTCCGCATCGGAAGAGAGACGAGGAATGGGGCAGGGGGGGACCGGAGATATACAAGGATTCTCTTGAGGCCGTAACGGTACGTTTGTCACAAAACATGGCGGAAGCCAACTTTACTTTTTTTATATTTTTTTCCCCGACCATCCTGCTGCCTTATATTTTTCGTCGCAGGAAGTGTATATAGGAGGAGTTGTTTCTCTCCTGCAAAAATGACGCAGTTCTTGCACGTACTTTATGGGCGGAGTACCATCGGCCATATTGTACCGTAAGAATGTTTACGACTGGAACTATAGGGGATTACACGAGCTTGCCGTCGCATCAACGGGAAGGAAATGGTTCTTTTGGGCCGTGTACGACCTTAGAATCAGGATTTGTGAGCTTACCTGACCACTATACACGAATGAGAAACAGACGCCGTCCCAAATGGCGGGGCTGTTTCGACGACTAATAAAAAGCAGCCATCATGCCGATTATGATGCTTACCCCCCAGCAACTAGTTTAAAGAGAAGCAACAATCAGTAAAAAAAATAACCCTGGTTATTAATTGCATACCTGATTATTAGTCCGCAGCATAATTTTACCCGCACACGTCGCTCGGGCACACCTTTATATGAGGTGACTAAGAACATGTTTACACTGGGAATTATTTTCCCAAATAAGTGGCTTTGCACGCACATGCAAATAGTTAGAGGGTTGCAATCCTTTGATTGGACGACGCTCTATTTGCACGGCGGAGTGTGCGAACGGTCATTAAACATACTGCCCTGTTAATTTGCTAAATTTTACTGGCAAAAATGTAGTGCGCGGGACTGGGGCTTATATCTCAGCGCATATGTATACAGGGTGCTTCATAACGCTTCAATGAACTTTGGGAGCGCAGAGGATCGGTTTTTGTACAGGTGTCATTTAGCTAGCACATTGGTTACGCAAAAATCATAATATATGAAATTTAAATTGCATCGATATTAATTTGAATACAAATGGTTTGTCCCAGCTAATAGTAATAGCTAATCCTATTCATATGTAGTGTTTGTGTAAGCCCTCTGATTGGTCCGCCGCATATTGTTGCCGCGACGCTTCCTATTGGCCCGCGTTCTACGCATGCGCAGTGGGGCAGCGCCTCTGGTGGGTGAGAGCAAAGCGCCTCGAGGAAGAGAGTTGCCAACTTGCCACATTATAATTACTCTAAAATTACATTACAACACCCATATTTGAAAGCTATTTTTGGGGGAAGGTTAGGCACACTTGCACTGATATTAATTTGAATAAAAATTGTTTGTCCCAGCTGATAGTACCACTAGCTCTCGCAACACCTGAGAGTGGCAGTAGTGTGCACAGAGGGAGGATGAGCTATCTGTGATCGAAGTAAGGTACTACATGGACAGTCCAGACACATTATAATTACGTATACTATACTGTATAGCTCAAAAACATAGAGACGATTTTTCACGTGCAGGTTGCACTTGATTCAAATCCAAAATCGTCTCTATGTTTTTGAGCGATATAAAATTGCAATGCAGCACCTACATTATTTTGAAAAAAAATATTTAAAAGGCAAAAGTCGTCCACACCTGCCAGGATATTTGACCCCCATTTGAATTAGGTAACGAGGCTACCAAATGACACATAAAAAATGCATCCCCTCCTTCCCAGAACTAATTTTATCCCTCAAATCATGAAACACCCTGTATGATCAGCCCCCTTTCCATAACAAGCATGATTATCCTCACATTGACGAGGTGTAATTGAGCACCTTGTAAACCCTCCCCAATTTTTCCCCCCTCCCTCCCTCTCTCTATGGGTGGGTGGGAGTCATGCCAACCATTCCCCCCCTCCTTCCCCCTCTGATCTCCAGTTCCCCTAGGCGTGAAAAACGAGTGCCCTTGGGCTCGGCACTCGCCAACTGATTTGTAACCCAACCCGTGCTGCCTGTGCGAGTAGGAAGCCTTGGTGCCCTCGACGTATCAAACATGAATTTATGGGCCAGCGAAGAATACGGGCCGGATACTTGTACGCCATAAATAGTGGCTAGGGGGATGGAGGTGGGAGGGGGGGGGGCCCTAGGAAAGAGAGATGCTCGTGAGAACAAAACGATGCAAAAGAACTCTTGGAATAGTACCCTAGGGCCTCATACCCTCCCTGCTGCCTTCTCCTATTTTGCCCCACCAAACTTCCATCCTTTTTCCCCAATTTTTTTGGGGATCCCACCAATGGCCTAGGATGCTGTGAAAGAAATATGGCCACTCCCACTAGAAAAAAAAGGCAAGGGTCCCCAGCAATTTCTGAATAATTGACACGAGTCCAGTGAAAATGAATTATGCGACCACAATGTATACGTGGGTATAGATCGAAACCATTTTTTTTTTTAAAAAAAGGGAGCCCACCCTCACCCTACACAATATTGGCGTCAAATTCCCTCACCGGAGAACCTTTATGTTGGTTCCTCCAATGAATTATGTAGAGTACTCTGGTCATTCGATCTTGGAGCCGGTTCGATTACACTGTCTCTTGAATATAAAGTCGTCTAAATTTACGATCGGGCGGAGAAGGAATTGGGGAGTAGTAGGAGGAGGAGGAGGAGGAGGTCAAAAAATTGACTTTATAGGTGGCTTTCCGATTATTCTTTTATTCACTGGCTGGCTACTTGATGCGTTGGGGCCGCTTCAGCAAGCCGCTGAATGCCGAAGGAAGGCAGAGATCTAGTTGAACTGGACGGTGCAATGCAGACCCTTTTTTTATATATATTTTTTGGAGAGGTCCAGGCACAGCCTCTTTTATGGCCCCCTTCTGAAGAAAACTCTGAAAAAAAGATATCTCGCCTTCGAATCCTCTAGTGTATATCAAGAATATCAGATTGAGCATTTGCATAGTTGACCGCCCGGCACATCGAAAAAGGGGTTGACACTGTAAGGAAAATTGGTGTTGTTCCGGTCCCTGCAAAAGGGGGGGTGGGGGAGAAGCTTTCCCCTTCTGTTACCACTTTTGCAACAATTAATTGGGTTATTAGTCGGCAGGGGAGGGCGATAATGGCGACTTAATTGCTTTGTGAGCTTGGGGAGAAGGGGGCATATTGTTCTTTCCGTTTATAAAGCATTTAGCCAGAAGTTAATCAGCTGCGCTTGTTTATACTAGTGAGGACTTAATTGTTGTACGGATTTTTAAAATATATATATATTTCCAAGCTGGCTCATCTTCATAATGTGAACGTTCATATGAAAGGGAAAAGGTGGGTTTGACGTCATAGATTCCTGGCGCCGGAAGGAGATTCGGGCAAGTTATTTTCAGATAATCCTCTCTCCAACCTAAGCAAGAGTCACATTTCGAGTGGGCCAGAGCATACAATGCGCGAATAACTACAAGCTCCTCTCACCTTTAGCACATACTGATCCTTGCATCGATGGTTCCGTCGATGCTCAGATATAACCACCCCTCTCTTAGTCTAAATCGGGTGTCTCAAAAAGATAGGACTGAACAGGTGGGTTCTCCTGCAGGAAATGGTTTTTTTTTTTGCGTAAAAAAGTTGTGCGAATATTGTTGCCTTTGAGCTTATTATAGCAAGGGCAGGAATCAAGCGTCGGTTATTCGCCCACATTCAGCGGACAGGAAGCGAGTCGTTTGTCACATGGCCCCATGCACAAGAGGTCCATAATTCATTAGGATCACATGAAAATGTGCTGTGATCAGTGCGACCATATGTCACAGAAGGCGGTAAATTATGCGTAGAGAGCATGTGCAACCGAGCGGTCTTCACTGAACGTCCAAACACAACCTGGAGCGGGATTCACTTACGAATTCATGTCACTGTACGAATTAATTAAAAACTCGGTTAATTCTCTTTAAAATGTACAAGTTGGCAACTCACTTCCACCCACCAGAGGCGCTGCCTACACCGACTGCGCATGCGTAGAACGCGGGCCAATAGGAAGCGTCGCGGCAACAATATGCGGCGGACCATACCATGAATAAGATTTTAATATTATAGACGCAGCGGCACCTTTTGACCTGGAAAATTAGATTTTTTTTTAGGTGGTTGGCATTAATAGAAAGCACGTGTTTCGCATATCCAACTTCCTATGGACATATCGTTGCGAGACAAGGCGCCTCGCAGTCGATTTTGCTTTCATCAGCTGCTTAATTTCTTCTCGAGCCGCCTTTCCTCTGGCTGCCATTAAAAGTGCGGGGTGAAATATGACAAGCAGATTTCGTCATGTCATGTCTTTTGAGAGGCTCGACTTTCAGTTCCATTTTGGTCCGGCTTATTATGGGGTCGAGGTGCTGGTGGGGGGGGAAAACTATGCTGATATACACAGCTGTCAATAGCTAGGTCACTTTCTTCCATAATGTGACCGGTTTTTGTTATACCAAACAATGCGATTGACACCTCTCAACTTTGTGCAAGGTGTGTGGGAAACATGCCAAAGAGATGCCGAGTTGGCAGTGGGGGAAGATAGCTGGCGCCTCTATAGTATCTTCTAGTCTCTTCCAGCATCTTGTAGGTGGTATAAGGTGGTGCACATCATGTCGTGTTTCAGCAGCATTCGACATAGAGGACACGCATCATTTGCCCCAATCGGGAAGGGTCAGATCACGTGCTCTAAGGTGAGGTTCACACTGATAGGTTGGATTCGACTCATTAGCACCTCCTGTCTTCCCCCCTCCCCCCCTCCCTCATTTTTATTAGCACAGTTAGGTGGGTAGGCTATACCCACGCCCACCTAAGATTAGACTTAAGGTCGAATAACAATGGATTGACGTCACTTGGAAGGTGTAGTTTTGCGAGGCACGTGGGCGACATTTGCGTGAATTGACGATTCGCGAAGGTTGGAGGTCGGCCGGTTGCGTTTCTTTCTGGTACCCCAACCGGTCCCCAGTTTTTCACTGCGGACTATTTTGTTCTCGGCAATTACCCTCAAAGAACGAATCGACTCAGAGGCAATGTATTTTTAAAAAGTTTTTCCCCGTCCACAACCCTGGCTGCGTTTATTGCGCTCTTTGTCCACTTGACACGATGACGTCAATCGGATGTTGGGAAAGAAATTTGGACATACTTCAGCACACTAATTGTCATATCTCTCCGATAATAAAAAAATCTCCCTTCTGCGCACCCCCAACCCCTAAATTAAAATCCATCAATTGTTATTCAGTTTGGCAGGACTTATTGGAATCCCCTGCTGCGTACAAATAACATTGACAGCTCCATTTCCGTTCCTTGACTGGCAAATGGGGAAGGAAAAGAAGGGAGAAATTTCCATGCCACCCATCCAAAATTTTGGTGGGGGGTTCCTTTTTTTTGTACAAATATAATAAAAAAAAGTCCCGCATCCAAAGTGCCCAGTCACTTCCTGGACCGTCCTTGCATAACTCAGTGTCCGCCCTCGAGATACGGCTTGCTGGCACGGTCCAAAGGACCCCGGTTCCCAAAATAATCGGACAGGGCTCCCGATTTAGCACCCGCAGTCAAATTTTATCCTCCTTTCTGGCCAGAAATTCTGGAGACAATGTGAGAGAGAGACAACCTGTGGGTGACACACACTGTCTTTTTTGCTGATCCTTTCCGAACCCCCGAAGCAAAAACCGCGGAATTTATACTGTTTAGTGTCGAGAGGTAAAGAATCTCATTGTTTACTCTACAAAGGGCTTCGAGAGACAAAGCTCGTTAGGAGTCTACTTTATTAGTGTCGGAGTGATTGTTTTGTTGACCCAGGGGTTGGGTTGTAAAAATTAGCTTGTAATTTTATTGTGACACTTTTTTGGGGTCGTAATTACGTAATCACCGGATCGGTATTAGAATCTTCGAGCATTTTGTATCCGCCTTAGCAGTACTTTATAATAGTCAGGATGATATGCTGGATGTGTCAAGATTGTTGGCTAACGGTGTTGACCAGGTGAGACAGCTGGCATTTAACGTATGTGGTGCAATCCGTCCTGTGTGTGTGTGTGCGTCAATTAATTGCTTTATGGATGTGTGCTGTCATTGACGTAATTATGGACTATAATCCTAATTATACAGTTGCAAAACCATACCCGGGGAAATAATCCACGCGCTGAAAATAACAGGCACAAAAAAACACAGTAATAACCCGGCAATTATGCCTGTGAGAGTACACAGCGTGCATGCAATCCGCGGAGGTACACATAATGCAATCCCCATTCAAACAGCATAGTTCAAAAGACTCGTTTTCCTCCGTGTTTTTGCAATGGTTAAGCCCAAAAATTTGTGCAAATGCATCCCCGCACTTACTCCTGATGTATATATTATACGGATATGTTTGGGCAGGTTTTTTTTAGACAGTGACTATTTGGGTAGTATTAGGGTCATACGGTGTGAATAGGGATCAAATTTTGAATTATTTGCTTTGCATTTCTGGGGAAAAAGTTTCATGGCAAACATGCTGGTAATTATATCCGGATTGTCGTGCCCAAATTCATCGCAATTTTACCATTCTTAACTAGATGCATTCTGGACCACCGAGTAGATATACGAAGATGTCATAATAGTTAGTCCTGACACTATCAAAAAATGTCATCTTTGCAGTCGTTGCCAGAGTGCATTCCATACCTCCAACACTGCAAAGTCTCTCTCTCTCTCTCTCTCTCTCTCTCTCTCTCTCTCTCGGTTTAACATTCAAGAATGGGACGTGTCTTGAGGCAAATTGTGATCCCCCAAATTGGTCGAACGTGCTCTGAGACACCAATCTTTTGGTCGCCTTAGATCCAGGAGACAATGATGCTTAGTGACTAGAAGCCACAACAGATTTTTTTCCCCTCCTGGAGGGCATGTCCACCAGATTCTTCCCTGTGACAATTCCCCTTACGCTGTGATTATTGTGCTAGGGCGGAATGAAAAAAGGGGGCGGGAGATGGTTGGGGGAAGACCCATGGGAACCACCAATTCCAATGTAATTTCGGATGGACACTCCTCTATAGTTCAAAAAACCGATGATTCAACATAGATTGCTTGCCTACTCAACAATAATATGAGAGTTCACTCCTGACAACATTTGTTGCATTTTCAATAAAATATTTGTATCGTCCAGTGTGGTCGTGACTCGGAAAGGTTCGGCATCCTTGCTAATTGTTGGCGACTCACCAAGAATGCGGAAGGTTTGCACATTTATTGCGGTAGCATAATCACCAGCCAATACGTTACACACTATCGTTTTTTTCTTCTTCTTCTTTCAAACTGTCTCCACCCTGTATTCCTGGAAGTCTTTTGTGGCTAGTCATCCGTTTGGAACTCGAGGGACTGAGGCCAAAATGCACCCAAAGAGTGCGTTGCGCCTGTTAAAACCAAATTGGAGCGCACTTAAAAATATTTCTGGGGAGGGGGTGAAATTGTTGGCGTGTTCCAACCCCACACATTTTCAGAAGAAAAAAAATATCCATAAAGAGTGGTTGTTGTACGTGGTTGACTTGTTGCGTCCGTTTGTCTGGAAATCAGCAAACCATGATGTTGAGAGGATTCCTTCTTTTTTTTTCCTAGTGCTTTTCAAATAGAGCGATTGGCATTCCGGCGACCCAGAGCGCTCTTTCTCACCTAACCATCCTGGCGTGAAGGATGGACAGACTTCAGAGAGTGGAGTTGACTCTTGTCGTTTGTTGCAGGGGTGATGTTGGGAGGGAGAAACGTGATGGAGGGGGATGCTTGGATTCCGGAAAGGTTTGCATCCGTGACATTGTCAGAGTTTTTCGGGAGGGGGACGAAAAACCTGTAAGCAATAAATTGTTAGGAAGTATTATTTTCTTAACAGGAAAAACTACAAATATTATGCTACAGTTTAATTTCCTGCATTTGAAAAGTAGCTGATTGCACACAGTAGGTGGCGCTTTGAGAGCAATGGTGGCATTGTTGCTGGGCGCTGTGGGACACCACCAAAACCTCATTTCATTGTGTGAGTCAGGCGCATTATACCGGCCGGAACAAACAACCCTGTTGTGTGGAGCTTTCACGAATTGACTCTGTTTACTGCCTTATACCCAGTGGGTGATATATTTCCTGCTAGAGCTAGTATATCCTGCCCTATTTTTTGTATTGTTGCAACATCCGAGTATTGACAATATGGACCTCCATATCCTCAACCCCATTTTCAGGAAGAGGCTAATTTCGCCTCTCTCTCTCTCTCTCTCTCTCTCTCTCTCTCTCTCTCTCTCTCTCTCTCTCTCTCTCTGTCGCCTTTTCTCCCCCTCTCTCTAGTCCTCCCCCACAATCTCTATACCTTCCACAGCATCCCACACTCTAATCCTCGACGGATCCACCGACATGATGAGGTGTGGATTAGAGGCGGGAAGGCGTCCCGAACAAAAAGGGACCTTTGCCCGTTCCACCCAAAGCCGGCAATATTGCGCCCCATAAATACCACAATTCTGTTACAATACGCTCTCTAATCCAATGAATCCACAATATCATATATCCCTCCCTCCCTTGCCTTTAGCCTCAGTAGGATATGTCGACAAAAGAAGTGGCGGCAACAACAATATAGCTGAGAAGGAAGGGAGGCCCCTCCCGAGAGAACTCCATCTCGCGCTGGAGAAGTGTAAAGAGGAATTAGCAGCACTTTATTATGGCTCTTCCTTGCCGGCTCCTCTCCGCGTAATGACTCCCTAAGCCTCTCACAATTGGAGTTGGCAGCTTTTTCATCAGGCATTATGTGATTGCCGAGGAGGAAACTTTTCAGATTTGGCCACGGCTAAGGAGCCCTCAGGATTCTTCTGTCTGATTGGCTCCACCAAAGAGTTGATTTTTTTTTCTACCTCACAGAGAGGGGGATATCATTGTGTGACGAGGCTTATCCGAAGCGAAATTACTGGTGACGTCAGTGTGCGACATATTCTGACGCTCGAATGAGCAAAACCAGGGCTTTTTGGAGAGGGGGGGTTGGTGGGGTAGGTGAGGGGGGGGGGGGGGTTCATTTGGATTGCGTTTTTGGGACATGGGAATTGGACACAAAAACATGCGGCGCGATGCATGCAATTTGTTCGACTGGATGGCGACAAAAGGGGTGGTTTTGCAATGATCATTCTGCATTGGGCTGACGAAACGTTTCATATCCACTTTGGTACAAGGCAATGATTAACATCCCCATTTGCTGAAAAAAAAGGATGGACGAATTGCAAAAATAATTATTACGAGACGCGTTATGCATATTCCTACTTTGATACTGGTCGTGACAAGCATATGTATGGAGAATCCGAGTGGAGTACAAAAAAAAAAATCTAGTTATGTGTTGCATTTTCAGGTGGGGGAGTATGAATGCAAACAGGGGATCATATTACACAAAAAATTAAATGAAGAAAGTAGGATACATGCTTTAATTATGTTGAATGAAATCCTCACATGTAACAATGACATTTTTAGCCTAGAAAATTCCTGGCCCGAATCGCGCTAGGGTAAACAAAAGCAGAAGTCAGCTGAATAGGCTGCTTGCGTCTTATTTCTTTTTTGCTCGTGACACAAAAATGCGAAACAAAAGGCACCGACGTACACGGGTGTGTATGTGTTGGCTTGGGCACAGGTGACAACTTGGCCACACGTCGTGAAGGAAGACAGGCGTTTCTTTTTCGGCATAGCTGCATCTCGAGAGAAAGGACAGAATGAGAGTGGCGATGGATGTGCCCGATAGAGAGGCAACAAAAGAGAGTGAGCAAGAGTGTGGGGTGTTCCTTAGCTTTAGTAGTGTAGCATGCAGGTCCTCCCGAAAATCTTGGCAACGAACCCTCGACCTTCGCCTCTTCCGGCTGCTCAAGTTGGCCGAGACACGCCGGCTATTACTGTAGCAGGCCCATTCACGCAGGCAAGATACATCCCATTCTTCTTTAGCCGAAGGCGGTTGAACGGCAAGTAAGTGGCACATCAAGGCAGGTTAGTGCTCCATCTCAACAGATGGCGGCACGATCTGGCTCCTAACCGCATTCATCGCAATCTAAAGTATAGATGGCGCCACAGTACAACTTGTGGCTGTAGATGGCGCCATCTATGGCTACTAATTTACTGTGGAGATACGGTAACTTTTGGGCCCCCCCAAACGACACCTTGTTATGTTAACCACTGGATTCCTGTTCCCCTCCTGGTTAATCTGAGGATCAAGATGAGGCAATCGAGTGTCCATCGAGGCACCACTAAAACCCTCCGATCCATCTTAGCCCGCTGCCATGATCAATAATAATCGGAGTCGAGGGAGACACAATCCATAATGGAAGCTGGGCACAAATGACATATCCTTCTTTTGAGGGCTGGCACCAGAGGGTGTATGATTAGGATTAGTTGGCGCAACCGAGCGGATATGCAAACAGTGAACAGCAACCAAGAGGGTTTTTCAGGGGGGGTGAAGAGGATGTATATATAAAAAAAACCACAGGCCGCATTTTTCTCTCCTTTTCACGCCAGTGTCCAAGATGGCTTCCATTTATTCCGGTAGGCCATGATGGGCCGCTGCACACCCTTCCATATAAATTTGGGAAGCCCGAGTCAAATAAAAAATTGGTCGTAAAAGGCCCTCCCGAGTCGGTCCGAGTGTAAAGGTTATTGATCTCCGGGTAGACTTAATGAGAATAAATCGGGCGATTGAAGTAAAATACTGTAATTGAGGGTTCCTGGAGGGAGATAAAACCGCGGAAGCGATCTCGTTTATTGTGAAGCGTGAGTTTCACATCGGGGACTTGGACTGAAGAAGAAATATACAAAGAATACCACTCACTTTGTGTGATTCACTACATATAAGTTACCTTATATGCTGCATAGTACTTCAGACTAGTATTAATAATTAATGCCGTGTGAATAAAATTCGTTAGACTCGTTAGTAAAATCATTTGCAAATGTGGATAAAATTAGTGCACCGGTATATACTGGAGCATAAAATTATTAGAATGGAGCATAAAAATTAAAAGTGTTCATAATTTATTTATTCGCTCAGTAACCTGGCTTAAATTTTCAGGTGGAGTATGTTTCAGTATGAGTCATGTAATCTGGAAAAATCCGATTTAAAATAGGAAAACAGGCATACAAGTTGACTTCTGGGAGCCTCCATGCAGCGTGCCCTCAAGCTCAGAGAGATCACTCCTATACATTAGCTCCATATAATCCAGACCCAAATAGGGATAGCCTTAACACCCCCCCCCCCTCAACCCCCTCGCATGCTGCAGATATGTTAGTTGTCACTCCAGCAAAGTATGCGGGCGGCAAAAATTTTGTTGATGCAAAGACGGTATATGCTCCCTCCCCCCCTCTGGAGTATGTGTGTGTGGTGAGTAGGGGGAGGTGGAATAATAAATGAAGAGGGGGAGGGGGGGCCTTTGCTGGAATGGAAAGCTTTTCAAGCAGGTCAGGGAATGAAGGGTTGGACGTAGGGTCCGGCAAATCCATGTAGCCCAGGCAGTGTCTCATTGGTAGGAAAAGCCGTCAGTGGCAATGAAAGCGGCCGACAGCCCCAAACCGCACCGCTGGCTCTTAAATATACCCACATCAAGTCAATCCCGAGCAGATGTCGGGTGACAATGAAGGAAGCTCCAGATGAGCGGGAATGGCGGGACCGGGCCTCAAGGTAAAATCAGCCAAGTCATTTCATGCCTGTTTACGCGGGTTAAAAACCGTCGGCTTGTTTCCCTCCTATCCGTGCCTAGCAACCCGCGATGGAAAGAGTTAGCCCCATGAGAAGCCCGGAGATTTGGGGAAGGTATGAATAGGCAACAATGACGGTTGACAGCACCACCTGACAGAGCCACCCCCTAGAAAGCTCTCTTTTCAGTAGGCGACCCCCACAGTATGAAGGAAGTTCAATCAAAGGGTGGTGCACACGGATTTTTTTATATTTTTGGCCCCCCCCAAAAAGTAGTGCAAATGTTGATCCTTCAAACGCCCATAAAGCCAGATCTATGGATTTTTGCGTCGGTGTGCTTTGAAAAAATAGGGGACCTTCCGGAAAAAAATGATCCTGAAGCAAGATTCGTGGCCAGATATTTTGCATTTTGATTTTATCATTAGGAATAACCCGTTTGGAACCATTAGAACCTAATCATATCATATGATCCTAACTGAGCCTAATCTAACCCAACCTGACCTGACCTAACCTAACCTAACCTAACCTAACCTAACCTAACCTAACCTAACCTTAAAAATAGTGAAGATTATAGGTTACTATTGAAGGCAATTTTTGGCAATCGCTTATGAATAATATTTTTGCACAAAGTCATGGAGCAAGGCGATAGATCTGACGCCCAAGTATTTTCTGTATAATCCTGAGAGAAACGTGCGGATTTTTCACCCGAAGAAAAACGGAGCGTTGGCGGGCAAAATGGCCGCAGAGGCAGAAATTAGTGACGGGGGCGTTGCATATTTTGCTATTAAAAACCAGGCGCCGACTATTTCGGTGTTTGGGGGGTGTTTCGCGAGGGGGGGGGCCAAAAAAGCAAGCAGGCATAGACACGGTGGCGGACACTGACTGCCCCCTTACCTACCTCATTTGCGCCTGCACCTTCTGGCACTCTTCCTTGGCTTCATTCTCAAGTTTTTCGGGGGTCTATTTTCTTCGTTATGGTTCCTTCCCAATCTACGCAAGCACATGGCCTTGGTTTTTTTCCCCTCACACATACAGTGTTCACAAAAATCCTTGCAGATTTTTTTCCCCCTCCAGCTCAACCCTCCCCCTCAAAAAATACTACAACTACAGAGCGAATTTCCAAACAAAGCTATAGATAGAAAAACCCGCCGATTCGAGCCGCTGTTAAATTGTGGATTATGTATACACTCAGGGGCGGAGCACATATCTGGCGTAAAGGGGGTCGCCAATATTTGTGCAATAAGTTGGCTCAGCGTGTCACCAAATCCATTTGGGAGGTAGGAACGGGCGGGACATTACTGCATCTCATCGGGAGAGTGCGTTAAACTGCGGCAGTCAAAAGCGATGGTACCACTGGAGAGGCAGCTATAATAAAAGAGAATCTGTAAAAAGCTGCCGCATCACTCGCTATCATTTGAACTCCAGCCTAGGTGGGGCAGGACAAATTTTTTTTTTAGTGAACTAGGGGAAATTGCTCAAAAAGCAGATCAAAAAAATACAGGGGAAAGGTGGAACTCACCTGGCATTTATTATGATGCAGGTATCTGCTAGCTGTGGGGGTATGTGTGCAGTACGTATTAAAGGCTGCCGGATTCGGTTCGGTGCTCGGGGTGTCCCTAACTTATATGAGAGAGAGGAAGTTTGAGTAAACACATTGCAAAGTCTGATTAGTGTAGCTTCACTCCCAGAACTATATACATGTAAAAGAGGGGGGGGGGGATCCAAGGATGAATCCTTCCCCACCCAGTTTCCTTAATGGTTTTACAGGTGAAAAGGGAGGCGCGCACTATATCTTTTGATTCACAAATGAGTCAGAATTTCATTACAAATTTTTTCCTCTCTTGTGGATTAATTTTCTCCAGTGTGCCTGATGAGTATCCCCTCAGGAATCAAGTAACTGGCAGGATCTGATTGAAGTCAAAGCGATCAAACGGCAAAGTTATCTCGACCGTTTCCGACGGATGTTACCGGGGACTTGAAACGCTGGCACTTTTGTGCGGTTGTTAAAGTAGCAGAGTAATCGAGGACGGCCATTAAAAGTTAATTTATACCCACCTCCACCTCCTACCTGCTCCAACCCCCTGCACACTTTTTCTTTTCGCTCGTCTCATTAGCAGATTCGTCGCTGGCTGCTAGCGCCAAGGATAGTGATCAGAGACATTTTCCTGGACTACTCCCTCCCTATTTCTTTTTTGAAAAAAAAAAGAGACGGACCAGCAGGGGATGGGGAGGTTGGGTTCTCAAAATGACATCAGCAGACTAATCCCTGAAAAGAGAAGAGCTGGCAGAATCCCATGCTCTGGAGACCATCCTCCAGAGGCCAGGCAAGCGGCCGCAAGAAGAATAGCAATGGCACAAAGGGAATAATTCAGCAGGGTTGACATTGTTGGCAACCGTCATCCCAACACACACACACACACAGTCATGCTATTGATGCAAGTCCTGGCCTTGATCCCCCAGGGCTTTTTCTCCCCCCTCCTCACACTAAAACCTGCAACCAGTAGTACCTAATTTTCTTTCGCAAAAGGAACATCCTGCGATTCAATATGAGAGCCATTTCGATGCAATTTGTAAGAAATTAATTATGAGCCGACTTATCCTACCACCGACAACCTTTCAGTCATCCGTGTACACCCGGTTGTATTTCGTAAGGCGTAAGCTTTGGCAAGTCGATCCGTAGCAACTTGTTTTATTCATGGACAAATTCTACCCACCCTTCCAACCAGCTCTAGACGAGTGTTTGCCAACTGCGCACCTAGAAAACCCCCTGCGACAGTGCACACTGTCTTTTCACATCAATTTAAAACCTGCTGGCAAGTTCACAATCGGCTCGTGATTTAAAAAGAAACGTTTCCCTCCCATGTAACTTAATTCGAACAAACAATACAATTTTTTTTATATAGTCAAACTCTGCCCCCCATTTTTTTTGGAGGGGGGGACGTCCCCCCGATCCTTTTGTTAACAGCCAGAAAGAGAAAACGTGACAATGCAACATCCCCCATTTTTGCAGCAGTAACGAAGCTCCGATTCATCTGACCCATCTGAAGCAAAAATGGATGGTAGGGTATGGTGGGGGAGGTCCTACCAGGGGGGGAGTTACAGATAAAGTAATGCGATTAGGGCGGGACCGACATTCCATGAAACTCGGGCGAGAGACAACTTGTTAAGCTGGCCGAATTGCGTATTGTTCCGGAGAGCTTCCGGAGAGAGGAGAGGGGGGTGAGGTATGGTATGGCAAAAGCTGGTGGGGGGAACACTGTTGTCGCCCCGACGGGAACCTAATTGTCCGTTTCGACACAAAAGAGGTGGGGGGGTTAGGCTATGAATAAATTAAGTTTGTAAAGGGAGTTCCGGGATGCAGAATTTATTGAGAAGGAATAAGACTGTGACGATTTAAAAAAAAAGGTACAGCATTGTTGCAATGGCATGCATTTTTTGAGGGGGGGGGGGNGCAGCAAGTAACGAGCCAATTACATAAGAATACACATACCCAGCAGTACAGAGGCAGATAATTGGGGGGAATACATTATAATCAGGCCTCGGAATCGCAAAAAAAAAAATCTGGCGTAATTACGAGCATGTTTCCGGAACATAAACCATGATGCGGATAGTTCCGGGGGGGTTTTCCGTTGGTCCATCCCCCCCACACTAGTGAAAAGCAGCACAGTCAGGTGTCTGAGCCCAGCATGCGCACCAAAGGAAAAACTAATCACATTACATACCCGATTAGCGTAATTTCCACACAATTTGCCATGTTGACTCTCATAATGATTTCCTCAATCTCCTCCCAATTTCAGACCATTAATTTTGATCGTGCACCACTTTTTTTTTGCGATACTTCCCTGTTTGCGCTCTCGGTTTTATGCATCCGAATTGGTCAGGGATCGATTTCGGGGAGTGTGGGCCTAGCCCTTCTAGGATTGTATCCATGCTTAACACGAGGGGGTGTCTCTGGGGCATCCCGGGAAAACCTCAGGGGTCATTTGCCCCTTCCATGCAGTTTTTTTTTTTGCGAACTATATAGGTTTTGCATTTATCACTGTTGGCCCAGGAAGCAGCTCGAGTTTTGTGGGTGCGAAATGAAGCGTGCAGCTATTGGATTAGGCGTCTTGAAGCAACGAGGACAGCGTATTGGTTTCTCATCCGTCCTGGGTTGTCAAACCTACGCTGGTATTCTTCTTAAGAGGCCTCGGTATACATGTGAAAATGGCCAGGTGCTGGACCGCTTCCCCATGTTGTTTTCCCTTAGACTTTGCTCTCTCTCTCTCTCTCTCTAGGAGATGTATTGATTGTAAGGTGGGTGGGGAGGTACAGACAAAAAAAAGGCGATGCAGAGACGCTGCAGACTTGGTGAAAAGTGTGCGGGTGAAAAGTGTGCGTATTTAAATTGCATGGTGTGAATGAATGTTGGATAGGAGGAGGAGACAAGGGAGATAAGGTCAACTGAGGTCTACAATGTTGGGCACAGCTCACGGTCAGAAGAGCAGAGGCTTCCATAGGCAGCAGGATGATAATGCGGAGTGTCAGGACTCCTTGATGGATGGGAAATCCATGAAGGGAAAGTGGGGGGGGCTGCCTTTTCCTTTTGCTTGGGAGAGAGGCCTTAGAGCTGGGGCTGCTAAAGCTATACCTTGCTCCACTCTGCAGAATTGCCTCTGCATTTTCTTGCCACTGTTGCGGGAAGGTAAAATAAATAAATAAGAAGGAAGCAGTGATCGAAATTAATTCCACTGCTAAGAAATTAATTTCCAACTGCTAAGATCCCTTCATATATAGGAGAAACTTGATCACATTGTGTTGTTAATCTTCACTATTTACATGCCCCGCCTGCTCCGTACTTATTATAAGCACCTGTCTCGTTCATTGCGTACATTATCACCTGTGAATCCCACTTCTTCACTAGCCAGTGACACATTGCTGAAAGAAACGTAATATATGTACCACCACACCCATATTGTTTTTGCACCCAATTTTTTCTCCTCCCAGAGAATGAAATCAGGCGGGGAGTTTTTCTAGTGTCAAGCCCCCTTAATTAATGGCCTAGAGATTTAAGCCTCCTTGTTTTTCCTTCTTCCCTCCCTCCCCTTTGCGAAATAAAGATGTCTAAAAGGAGCTCGACCACCTGGTTATACCACCCGAGAGTCCATCGGTGCACACGACGCCATCAATTAGGAATGGACGCCAGTGTGGTCGTAAAATGCAAAAGGTTTCGGTGCGAATAGGTTAATGGTGAACTTAAGTGTGTAATGTCTGGAGGATATGTTGGCTCTAAATGTACAGGGTATGCCATGACCACAGTTCAATACTTAGATTATGTATCGAATGTTATTGTCACGTCTGTTGCTTCTTGATGGTGGTTTCTGGAGTGAGAGACTCTTGATTTCTTTTGGGCAGTGCACCACCCTGTATATAATTCCCCTCCGCGGGTGGGCCTCAGAAGCATCGGACTTGGCGAGGAGACCAGGATTTTCGCAGGCTGGCACCACCGCGGGGTGCCATAACTCACTGGCAGAGTCTGGAGAGAATGAGGAGAAAGCATGGGGCCTATAGTCACATAGGTCACATAGGGCTTCATCTTCTCCACCCACACCACCCCACTTCCTTTGTGCTCAACATGCCTATTCTTCCCGACACAGTCCCCAGAATAGCCAACAGGGAGCTGAAACATGTCTCTTCCCCTTATGAAATCCATGCGGGCTCATTCCACAGCGTGTATGTATGGTGATGGGGTTCTTTGGAGAGATGTAATTATGAAGGAGGCTGGGCGACAACAAAACATTGTTGTCGAGTTGACGACGGTGCTTGACGGTTGTGATGTAGTGGTTTCAGAACGGTGCGCAGCATCACGCGATGAGCAGAACAATGCGAAACAGGTGCACAGGGTGAGGCATAAAGGATGTGACAGCACGCATTATCCTGATGCTATATGCAACCATCATGACAGCGATGAAAGCCTGACAATGTGTGTGTGAATATGTAACATTGGGACTCGTTCCTCTTTATGATGAGGCAAGAAAGTTGGAAGGATGGTTGGATTCCGTCTCGCCTATCTTGCAAGTGGTGTTATACGCTAGGCTGAGTGGGGAGGAGTAGGCACATTAAGATGAAAAGAAGCTGCTCCAGTATATATGTAACATGAAGAGAGAGAGAAAAAAACACACACACACAGGCAGATGCTGGGGGGATCCCACACACATATGAACACCCTTTTGTCTCTGATCCCACTTGGTAACCTGCCTGACGTTTTCGCCGCCATGGAATTTTGATTGCATTGTTTGGCTTCCGACCATACCAGCATCTTGAAAAAGATGGACCAAAGACAAAGAGGGAGGAGGGAGTCATTTTTTAGCACCAACTGTTGAACGGTCAAGTGCCAAAAATTTAGAGTGTGCGAAGTGCTGCAGTTACATGGAGGTAACGGGATATGGAGAGAGGGTTGTGTAGAGTACAGAGAGAACATTTTTGCAGCCTGGGAATGCGTGGCCGGTGACTCATGATGTCTATTGTTGGTGCCCCATAACTTATGCTCCCTCATTTATGAGTGCCATTTGGAAAGAAAGAGACTTGACAATGCTTCTTGAGCAGATGTGGCGCCTCGTATTTAACAAAGTTGCTCATTTTTCACAAATATAATTAGCACGTTGAACTTTCGGAATTTGATTTATTTCATGATTAATATATGTGCCTATTCCGGGCTTACACTATTTAAGTACCGAATCTGGTTTGATATTAAGCCCAATTTTATTATCATTATATGACGACACTGATCAGCAACATATGCTCAGTTGCTCTCCAGCCAACATCAACATGTCAATCCCCAACAATTAATTCTACCCGTTGCGAAATTGACACCCGCGGAATGAATTTGTCATGGGAAGCAGCAAAAATTCAGGGTCTCCCTCCAATAATTAATCTATTCCGTTCTGGCAGACTTCTGGCAGAGGTTGGAGGAGGAGTGTGGGGGTTGAGAGGTTACGAGGTGGAAAAGTAGGGCTTGTTGAGAGGCGAGGAGAGAGGAAGACTCTCGAGGTGTGGGTTTTGAGGTGAGTGACAGCCGACGGTGAGAAGTGACTGCTTCTTCTGGATGGGTTGGGTTTGGGTTTGGTGGGTGGAGGGTGTTATAGTATATGGTAAGAGAGAGAGTTGGTGGGGGTTGAAGCATTTGTCAGGCTCAATTGGTTGAGGAGAGATCGGCGACGCTGATGACGGGTTAGAATCAACAAAGACTGGGGGTCGAGATATACAGATATTTTGAGAGTAGTGGCCATGGTCCATTCCAATGTAGAGGGGGGTCTAAAGTTCAGTATGTCTTAAAAATTATACACACGGCATTGACTTTTTTTCCGTAAGCTTGTAAGAAGAAGCCAGTCTAATAATAAATATGACGCATAAATTGACATTCAAATAACCTATTGGAAATACCCATCAGTACTCTGAATTCACAGATTAATAAAACCACGACTGAAATGCATGCGAGGTATGCTAATAATATAATTCTGTGTTGCATAATGTTGACCTACCAACGTTATTTGAAAATCATTCCTCTGTTTATATTCAATCTGCAAAACTAAACATTACAGGAAACTATGCCATCGGCCTATTAAATATGTTTCTGACTTCTGTGAACACAAGCCGATAAAATCACATCTAAATTTATAAAATGTACTAGTAGTGGTTTTTCCATTGTGATTAATTGAATTTGAAACAGTACAAAATTCTTCAACCGGTCCTAATCGGCTTGAATAAATGCTGCTGTTCCTTACAACAGACGAGCTCAAAGGGTGGGCCATTGGACGCGACGACACCCAAAATTTAACACCCGTGACACTCGACTTCTTGGTGTCACCTCCAGATGCCTGTACCCCGACCGACCGTGCATCCTGTTGTACCGCTAACACGTCCGTACACGACAAAAGAACGCGGTGGCGATATCTTTCCGCAAGAGTCCATAAAGGCATCGCATAGCTCAATTAGTCGTCTACTGCGTGCAAGGCAGCAGAGGCCAGGGCCAGAAGACATTAGTCCTCAGGGTCCCCAAGAGGAAAAGAATAATAGTCGCGAAGAGAGCGATCGGGCGGGGCAAAAACAGCTGCGAAAAGGCTGAGAACAAAAGGAGTAGGATGCAATAAATAAAAGAGAAAAGGTCGAGCGAATCCATCTTGTGTTGGGATGCTGGAACATTCCTAGGCGTCGGCGCAGAGGAGGAACAACGCCGATTGGAATGTGGCTGGGGGGAAAACAAAGGCCTGGATGAGCACTGGAAAATGAGCTGGCGAAGGACTAAATGCTCTGGCTGCAAGGGGATGAGTTGGCTCCTCCCAGATGCTGCATGGACCAAAAGGTTCCAGCCAAATTACAATGAGCAAATGGTGTCACCAGGCACACAGGAAGCGACAGATTTTGACCAGACGTGTTTACATCTCTACTCGGGCGGACCTTTAAAGCTTTATCCACAGGTATAAACACAAAGGAGAAGGCCAGCAGGCGCTGAAATGGCGTGGGCTGAAGGTTTTCTCTGAGAAATCGAGTGGGAAAGCAGCTTCCCTAAACACGATCCATCACAAGCCGCGGAAGCTTTTTGCTCTAGAAAACAACAAAGGGATCAGCACATATTATTGCGAAATTCTTGGCCAGATGTAAAAAGCATTTTTGGCCAAATTTGTTCAATTCATTTTTTTGCATGGTATAGCACTGCTGGCTGAAGAACAGCTTCTGGCGCAAACAAGTCGAGTGAATATTGGAGATGAAGGGTGAGAGTGCGAGATCACACGTTGATGATAATTTCGCCGGAGACTGGTTACCTTTGCAATTATAAATGCTGTGGGAGGGAGAGGGGGGGGGGACCCTCGGAGTTTGGAAGCGACGCTTGGATGCTCAGGGAAACATATAAACCTCTCTCTCCCTGTGCCGGTTCCTTCGCCATGTCTGTTGCCATGTGCCATGCAAATTCGCCCATTGACACCGCACATTATTCGGGCGGATCTCATGGGAGAACAAAAACCCCCCCGCCTTGCTCCTTGAGATGGCTCAGGAATTGACTAATTAGCAAAACCCTAGGTCCATTCTGAGCCTCTAAAATACGGGCGTCTCCGTGGATTCTGTCCCGCCACAACCGCACTCCACGACCCAAACCTTGATAATCACTCCTATTTCCCCTGCAACCCAACAATGCACCCTACCCCCTTATTAACCGCAAACTTTTTTTTTCTAACTCTCTACCCCCTCGGTAATGATCATTTCAAATCCTTCCTGCAAACCTCCCCCCACTCTCCTCTTCACTAATAATGCCTTCTCTTCTCTCAAGCCTCGGTCTCCGGCCCACAATGCAAATCCGAATTTAGTGGATCCAATGGACCGTGAAGTGTTATGGTGAACAGAGTCATTACCGAGCCAAGCAGATGGAGAAAGCCAAGATATACTAGGGGAAGGTATAATAGACTCTTCCCTTTGTGACTCAAGGAGGACATTGGAACAATGGGTGCAAGTCAAATGTCCTCCATGTTTCGAGTGGGCGCCTGGGTCTCCCCCGATCCCTCATTAAATCCCCCAAAAAAGTCGGATTTTTTTTTTTTTTTTGCATGCTATTCTCTGGGTCTTTTCTGTTTGGAGTGACTTCCCTTCTTCTTTTCTTGCAGGAAGCCAAACAAGACAATTTAGCTCCAGACTGGCGCTGAAAACACTGACTGGTAAGTCCCCTTTTCATGTAGACTGTAGACCAACAGTGAATTTCTTGGAAATACACTTTATAAAAATATATATTTTTGTTTAACTATGAAAGGGCTTAATCACGTTGGGCTATAAAAATAACTCCTACATTTAAAAAAAAAAAATGGCAAATGTCCTTCCCACTTGGGTCACGTTGCATGATGCTGCAATCCAAACTGCAAATGGTGGCCCTTGCAACGTGATTTACGTAAAATTTTTGTCATCTCTAAAATTTCCACTACTACTTTATATCCAGTGGGTGCAACCCTGCGTATCATTCGGTGTAGCCTATACAGCATTAGGTTAAAAGTTCATTTTTGATGGCACCGGGAATGGGGACGGGGTTGATGCTACCCCCCCCCCCCTGCTTTGCTGACAATAGACTAGCTGCCCGATAAATGAACTGTAAAACGGACCTTTCAAATAGCTGGGCTGGTATAATGTATCACACAGCCCCATGCAGTCTCCATGGGCATATCGTTCCATCGCGTTTGTTTAGCAGCTACCCATTAAGCGTGGCCACAATGCGCTTTTTAATCTACTAGTTAACGATCTAAAAAGGGTTATTTTTTGTATTTAAAAATGAGCCCAATGTTGTAGTCATTGTAAATTATAAATAATAAACGGCTGGCGTGTAAAGAGGTCGTGTTCCGTCCACAATAACTTGAGCGATAATCGAATTAACGGCTGAACTTTATACATGTTTCTGTGTGTCAGTGTTAGGCCCTAATCGCATACACACTGTATGAATAATGCTGAAAATGCTGAAAATGCTAAAAAATATTTACTAGTCGCGGAAATACTGGGGACAGAGTTTATCCTGACCGTGTATGCAACTTACGCGTCACTGGTGTTCGCCACAAAAGGGGGCACTGCATCGGGTAAACAAAAAAAAACATCAAATTGGCATTCATTGGCTCTCCTGTGGCGTGCCAGTGCAACTCAGGCGTACCCTAGAGGACCTAACTGTATTGTGCATGTTATGCCGGACCATTTAATAGTAGAACCGCACAGTAAATGTTGTGTAAACTGCTTTTGACACAATTTTTTTCCAGCTGGTTTGCGCCATACGCATTGTTAGGCATCTTATATGTATACAGTATAGCAGAAAGTTTGTTGGTATTGATGTATGTCCGGACGATCTAACCACTACCGGTGTACTGATAGTGCTGAAACTTGGCATATTGATGTAAAACGGCTGATTCCTTTTTTGAGTGTAAATACCTCAAAAAAATTGGATTTTTAAATGGTTGGTGTTTTATCTGCGGAGATTTTGGCACATTAATTTTATTTAATGAATCATCGTGCGAAGAACGGGTTCCCTGCTAGTTTTCCAATAAAATTCGAATTTTTCCCTTAATTTTTGAGTCCCAGGTTGTATAACTTGGAATATAGCTCCGTGTCTCTCTCGGAGTGTGCGTCGTCGAAGCAGCAGCATCAACCCCTACCACCTCCCACTTTCCCCTTGCCGTCGTTGGCCCCCGCGTTTTATTTCTCGATGCCATTAGAAGGGCCTACCCCTGCTACCACCCGGGAGCCCCGTCCCCAAAGGGGATTATTGACCTGGATAGCTAGAGCAGGCGATGTAATCCGGCAGCCCCCAAGTGGAAGCAGGCAAACTCCCAGGGTGACAAGCCTTGGAATGTTGCAGTTTAGCAAAAGGGGGGGTGGAAGGATGAGGGGGGGGGGGGGAGACCATTGTTGGCAAGCGGAGTTTGATTTTGTTTCCTCCAAACACCCCCCTGACGAACTGTGGTTGGTTGGTTCACCCCCCCCCCCCCCCCTAGTGCTTTCAAGCAGCTTCTTTTGGCACGATCCAACAATACAGCAGTGTTCGTCAATGGCAGTTAATGCACCAAGTCATTAATCATCGGAGGTCTTGTCGAGCCCTGTGCCGGGGAGGGTCCTATGGGAAAGATATCGGTAGAGGGGGAGTTTGTGGGCCAAAGGGTATATTCAAAGCCTCGACAATACAATCGGCTTCCTTTCCATCAACATCCGACACTTGTTTCCACTCTACTATACACGGCACCTAAATTGGTTCCGGTCGGATTATTGACCTTGATCAGTCTGGATTCGCAATATCTACACTGTAATAATTGATGTACCTATACTTAGAAGTGGTATTTGTGATCAGCAAAATAATATCGTCTGCAGTACTGACTTGAAAATGGTACGTAAAATATCGTTTACAGAACTGACTTATTCAGATGTACTGACTTGAAAATGGTACTGTCCATCACTATGTATCGATTTATGTACCGACAGGACGTACAATATCGTCTACGCTGTAGACGATATTTGACGTCCAAGTCGGTGCAAGAATCGGTACATAGTGATGTACCATTATCAAGTCAGTTCTGTAGACTCTACAGAACTGACTAGTTGAAAAGGGTGCAATACCGATTCATGTACCTACTTGGAACTAGTACAGTATTTTGTGATAAAAATACCATCTACAAGTCAGTACTCTAGATGGTATTTGACATCCAAGACGGTACATGAATCGGTACATAGTGATGTACCATTTTCAAGTCGGTACATATAAATAAGTCGGTCCTGTAGACGGTATTTGTTAATCACAAAAATCACTGACTTGGGCGTCAAATACCTTCTACAGTACTAACTTGTAGACATTATATATTTTTTGATCACAACTACCTCCAAGTTGGTACATGAATCGGTACGTATACTGTCCATGCATATATCATCTGGCTGCACTGGTGCTCAAACCCTGAATAAAAGAATGAGCCTATTGGATTCCGGCGTTGCTCCGTCGCCTCCTCTGATGACAAATTGGGAACAGCGGTCCCCCGGATTGTAAGGTCGGACACGGAAGCCCCGGAGTTTCCGCGAGAGGGGATTTTCCAGGAGAGGAAGAGCAGCCGGGCCCAAAACCATTGACGTTTTCATTATCGAAGAGCGGAGAGGAGCATAGGGACTACAAGGGGGGAGGAGGGGGGGGGGAGGATTTTAAAAGATTTAAATCGCTTTCCGGCGTCCCATGGCCGCCATTCTCCTTGCCTGCAGTCGCCGGATTTGGGGATTGGTTAGCGTCGCAAGATCCCCCCCTGTTCCGCCCTGCAAGAGCGGCAGAATGGGCATGGAGAAGAGCAGAGGGGGGGTTAAAGGGGGTGGGGGAGGGCTGACAGAGGGAGGGAGAGGGGGTGGAATTCCCTGAGCCCATACAACTTGGTTCCCGATAGTTTCCATTACATCAATCAAAGGACTGCAAAATTCGGCATTCAGCTTGCCGGAATTGTTTAGAGAGCGATCCCCTTGTGCTGGGGAAGGCCAAAAGAGCATTTTAAAAATCAGAATGAGATAGACGGGCGCACAATTCCAAAAGGAGTACTTTTCCGAGCTGGGTGGGTGGGATTGAGGAGGTTTCTACAAAGTCCGTATCTCTAAAGTCCCTCTCTCTCTCTCTCTCTAGCTCGGCCCCTCCCAGCTAGCAAGCGGCGCATTCATTTTGTTCTTTTCAAAGTTGTTTTTTTTTTTTCTCCCTGAAAAAAAAGTATCACAGGCCACTTTTCCCTGGCGCTTATCTTCTGGACTTTCTAGCAGCAGGAGATTTACCTCAGGTTCTTCTTCCCTCTATAATTAGACAAAACTGCAGCAATGCAGAATTTAGCGAATGATGGGGACGGGGCTAAACAGCCGACAATGCTTGGCACCTGCCCATACCCGAGCTGACAACACCTGGCATCATACCAGGTGTTGCATGTTGCTTCGCCCAAATGATACGGGTTTCATAGACACTCATAGAGCTCATCAACAGCTATGTTTGTGACTATGGCTGCTATACTGTCTCACTAGCTGTTATAAAAATTTTAGAGTGATTTTGCACTCCTTCCTCCACCTCTATTATATCACTCTTTTTGAGTGAAATATTTTCACTCAAACTGAACAGTCATGACACTCAAATTGAGTGGTATATTTCACGTACCGAATGATTATACTTCCTCTCATTATTACTCATTTTAGAGTAATTTCCCATTCAGTTTGAGTGCTTTTGTACTCGCTGTTAAATACCTCTATAGTCTCCAGTATCACTCTTTTTGAGTGAATTATTTTCATTCAAACTGAGCGGTCACGTTACTCAAATTGGTTGGTATGTTTCACTTGCCGAAATAATAGACTTCATCCCATTATCACTCATTTATAGTAATTTTCCACTCGATTTGAGTTGAATCCACTCTTTGTGGAGTGAAAATCACTCAAAAATAGCATTATTTTTTTCAGAAAGTTCTCATTTGTTTGAGTAGTGTATAATGTTCACTCAATTTTTTTAGAGAGTATGCGAAGATTAAAATTGCACTTTTTTGAATTTCGCGCGCATGCTGTGATGTCATGCGCCATGAGCCGCCACATTAGGCATATTGGCGCATGACGTCAGAGCTGAGACAATATGGCCGGCCCCCATGTCCTGCAATGTCCCCAACTCCCTGGCACCTTAAAATTGATGGCCTCGACAAGACTGTTGGCTCCGGACCAGCTCGACTTTTCCAACTAATTGTGCCTAATGAGCCTCGAGAATATAGCCCTACCCGCCGGCACAATCAACTAACTGGCACCCCGACAGGTGTAAACGCGACTTCTAATTTGGACCCCCCCCCCCCCCCCACACCCCCCAC